>CM053785.1:869232854-869457854 GCA_028749045.1 Cupressus sempervirens
CCAAGTGCAGTGCGACAAATTTGATTGCTTCTTTTTTTGACATAGGATTCAACTGGAAGTAGGTATCGGCTTTAATTACCCACGCTTGTGCAGATATGGAACCGGATCTGTCAAATGGAGACAGATTTACCTACTCAACTTTCTTCTAAGATCATGGTTAAAGTATCCTTTGTTTTCGCCTCTCGAATATCTCATTCTCAGATTTGTGTAATCTTTGTAAGATATATCCTCTTCAAGGTTTGCAATCTTCCAGTCTTCTCTTAGTTGTTCTTGCATCTCTTCGAAGGTTGGTTGTCTCACTCCGTGTTGTGCCTCCATCCGTGGTGGAAAAGTCGGCATGCAAGGTTGAGAGCATGCTGGTTGAGGGTTTGATTTACTCGACATCGAATCCACGCTGTGACCATTTTTTTCTTTGGATATTTTGTTGTCCGCCAACTTTTTGAGAGTTTCTTCCATGAGTCGTTGCGTATCAGTGATCTGTGCCTGATTCCTGGCAAGTTCCCTCAGTAGTGCCACAAGTTCGGTAGCGGTTGGTTCCAGTTCGGCAGCTATTTGATCAACGGAATGTATCCTTCTCCTCTTTTGGCTATAAACTCTCATTCACTGTCCACAGGCTAGCAAGATCAAAGCGCTCTAATACCATTGTAATGTTCTGATGAACTCCAAACTAAACGAGTTACAGGAACCCAGAATAGCCGTACGGAAGTGAACAAAATGCACAAACTAGAAGGATGTAAGAGCTGAATTGGAAGGGAAAAAATAGAGCCGTATGGTTCAAGGGAGTGTATGGTTTGTTGGGGGGAGTGAGAATGGGTGGCCGTATGGATGCTAGAGATGGCCGTACAATGTGTAGGAGATTGCCGAACGAATGCTGTAATGGAAATGAGTTGAAGACCGTACGGTGTATATGGAAGGTTGTACGATGATTAGAGAATGTCGTACAGTGATGTTAGCAGGCCATACGGAAGACACAAATGAATGAGTGGCCGTACGACGACTATGGAGGTTACAAAGAGCCATAAGGAAGGCAGTGTATGAGCGACGGATGGGTTACAGAAGGGAACGATACAATTATGCAACTTAATTATTAATTCCAAATATGACAAGACTGGAGAATTGAGCAGAAGAAACTTCAATTATTATTTGCTGAAAGATGTTGGTCTAATTTTGCTAGATCTGAGCGAAGACTGAATAGGGTGAGGGTTGAATCCCACCGAAACCGCACGAGCCAAATAGGGAAGATCTTTCACTTTCGAAATGGCAAATTACAAAGAACTCCAACAGGAATTCGCAGTACAGAGAAAATAATCCAAAAGCATACCTACAAACTTTCTACAAGCTGTGCTTAAAAACTCGTCGAGAAACCCCTCTAAGAGTGTATAAATATAGTTGACGGCGACACGAACTACAAAAAAAAAAAAAAAGGGTCCGAGATACATTAAATCAATTGGCCCATTATAAAAGTTTAATTTATTATTTATTTTATAATGGGAACATTACAAGTTGAGACCTTTCTTTGGTTGCTACTTTTCCCCCAGCTCCTGTAGGTATATATGGGGGAAGGAAGCAAAGAAGCAATGGGGGGAAAATGAGAAAAAGGTCAGAAGGATCAGTCTAAGTAGTAGCCAATCAGCATTCTTAAACAGTCCAGTCAGCAGAATTAAAAATTCAAACATTACTAAGCTAAGTCAGCAATAAATATCCATTCATAAGGTAGCCGCGTACAAACAAGGAGATGCATTTAGGACCATTAAACATTTTCTACTTATTATTTACATCCATACTTGTGTTGCTCATAGTTGGCAATAACCTTCCCGAGGCCAAAATTAGCAGCATATATCTAACATTATCAATTACGAAGAACAACAAACACTGCATGCTACCAAATTAGAAAATAATGATTATAGATTCAGTACAATAAGCATTGCTATATCTGACAGAGTAGGGTAACTCCGTAGCATCAAATTAATTAAGATGTACATTACAAATCGGAGTATAGCAAATAGAGAAGGGATAACCATTGCAAAATTCTCTCAGTCTATCAGAGACAGCAAGTTATACTCCAGCTTATCAAACCAATAAGAATCACATATTTCAGTACCAAACATTTATAGCATCAACATAATACTTGAACATCACATAAGATAAGATAAATTGATTAATGTTGAACAAGAGACCAACAAGGGTCTAAGGGATTGGAAATGGTACAAAGGGAAAACGTCAGCAAGAGGGAGCACCAAATGGTGTCCACGGAAAGAGTGTGAAAGCAAAACAACAACAAAGCAAAGAAAAAAAGAATTAAGTACTCCTCACAGACGAGAAGTAGTCAAGAATAGAAAGGTGCGCTCTAGGACGAGAAGGTGCTTTGGAAGGTAGCCTCAGAGGCCTCCTAGAAGTAGTCGTAAGAAGGCGTTGTCGAGTATGAGCTTTATGGGGCCTCACAGATTTGGTGTGGCTTGAGGTAGTGCAGAGAGGCCACTTCGACCCCCGGGCAGGAACCATAGGAGTGAAGGAGGAGGTGATGAGCTCTATAGGGGTTGATGTTGAGCAAAAATGGAGCAGTAGGGTGTTGTCACAAAGCCGCATGGTCTCTTGAAGGTAAAGTGCGAGACACCGCTGGTTGGTGTATCTGAAAAATGAAGGAAGAGACTTGCACTCTCTAAACAAACAATAGAACTTCCCCCGAATCTCGTAGTAGATGGGGCAATGGAAAATAAAGTGAGACTCGGTCTTAGTCTCCTCGAGATGGCAAAGGCGATAGATCCTGTCCTTCCTGTCAATCTGGTGATTAGTCTGAATACGTAGCCAATGGGAGCCCACTCTAAAGGATCCCAAAGAGATGCAAAGGGCGTGAGTCCAACGATGAGTGAGGTACCAGGGGTGCAAGATGATCTTGTCTGGAATATTGAGGAAGTGCTCAACGTAGAAGGCCATATGTGGACAAAGCCCACCCAGGGGGTTCCTCCAGGTCATGATAATATACTGTCTGTAGATGTCAAGTCTGACATGCTCATTCAGCTCCTGTTGAGGTGGAAGGAGGTGAGTTGGTGCATTAATAGAAAATTGAAAGGGGGGAAGGCGATCCACAGTAATGCCAATCAAACCCTGAAGGGCAAAGGCCTAGGTGAACCAACATCGAGACTTGCAACTAGGGTCTGAACCCGCGACCACCTTAGAGGAATAAACCCGCGACCACCTTAGAGGAATAGTAAGCCAAGTAGGAGTATCTGTGACAACCTTCAGAAGAGTCAACAAAGCTTCGAAGCTAGTGAAGAAGCCAAACTAAATCAAAGATGGTCCCCAATCTGAGAGGGTGAGCCCCAAACTTTGCCAAAACAATGTTGTGGGGTGTGGACTGGTGACATCTAATAATGTGTCGAAGAGAAAGAGTTTGGACTCTCTCAACTGAGGCCTAGTTAGACTCCAAAAGGGAGGGGCCCCAAACAGTAGAGCCATAGAGGACAATCAGTCTGACTAGGGAGTCCAGAAGGGACATCTTGGTCGTGGTATCGAAAACATTGTTGCTCGAGAATAGCAAGGGAACCGAGCCCCTTGATGACTCGGGGCTGCATGGCTAGTCTCAGACTAAAATGGCTGCTCTGAGACTAAAACAAGGTCCGGAGAACTTAACCTCCAAGTAGGTGTAAGAAGATGCAATCTCAATCTCAGTACCTTGGAACAAAAAATAGAGATGTGAGGTCATCAAACAATTGAAGACCATAACCTCAGTTTTGCCTAGGTTCACTACTAGCTCACATGAGTTGCAGAAAGAGGCCAAATCATCAAGAAGTTGCTGAAGTACATCGGGGGAAGAAGCTAGGAGAATCACATCATCAACAAGTAGGAGAATGGAGATCAACACCTGATGGAAGTAACAACTATCGCCAGGGAGCGAGCAATCCCAAAGGAATGCCTCAAGCTCATCAATGTAGAAACCAAAAAGAGTGGGGGAGAGGGGGCAGCTCTGCTTCACCCCAATGGTGCTCTGGATAGGATTCGAGAAACCTTGTGGAGTCCCTAATCTACCCACAACGCTCTCATACAACCTCATAATAGCTATCAAGAGAATCTCAAAGATCCCAATGACCCTAAGATGCTAGAAGAGAACTACCTGAGGAACAGAGTAAAAGGCTTTGCGAGAGTCTACAAAACAAGAATAGACTTTTGACGTGCAGTGAAGAGCCTCCTCTATGATGGCCCGTAAAGTCAATATGTCATCCGTGGTCTAAAAATTTGTACGAAACCCGACCTGACCTCTAGCTAGACAATGTCACTGATTGAGCTCCTTGGATAGGATACTGTTCAACACGGTGGCATAGGGTTTGGCAAAGATATGCCCAACCATGATGGTCCTGTAGTTGCCGAGGTGAAAAGCTGGTCCAGACTTATGGACCGGATAGATAATATGTCGTGACCAAGAGTCGGGGAAGCCGGTGCAAACCACTCTATTAAAGAGCAATGTAAGAAAGGAGCCCAGGGCACAGATACCATGCTTGAAAAACTTTGCTTGGAACCCTTCCTCATTTGGTGTTTTGTTATTGTTCATAACTCTAATAGCCTCAGTAATGTTGGAGAAGGAGAAGAGGTGACAATGGGGAGGCGGGATGAGGTGGAGAGGGGGTTGACCAGGGATATTGTAGATGGTGGAGGTGTGGGAGGTGAGGGAGCAATGGTCCAGAGTGGAGGGTGGCGGGGAAACATGGTGCGCCAAAAGACTTTGGAGATTGGAAGAGAGAGGCACAAAGGGATCTGCACTGCAGGAAAGTGAACTTCCGCTTCTTGTGGTGAAGAAAGCGGTGGTAGGCAAGCCTCAATTGAGTGGAAGAGAGGGAAGAAGTGCTTGAAGCAAAGCGAAACGTGCGGTGGAGGGACTTGTAGCCCTCATCGAACCACTGGTTCATGGGGCTGTGGGTGAGGGAGGAGGTGTAGCAGGGAAAGGAGAGAAGGTCGGACTCCCACAAAGCAAACGCAAGTGAGCGAAACATGGAGGTGACGTCCCCAGAGTCGGTGAAGCAATCTTGGGGGAGAAGCCGTTTGAGGTGGTGTATAAATAGCTCACAGTCGCCATTGGTGAAGCAAAAAGAAGTGCGTGTAAGGTGGGGGAGAGGGGGGAGGCCACAAGAGGAGGGAGGGCAAGGAGAAGCGGAGGGGGTGCGAGGAAGAGAAAGAGAAGGTAGCGGGGGGGCATGAAGGGTGATGCTAAGGAGGGCATGATGGGGAGAAATGGTGAAGTGGCCGATGAAGGGGATGAAGGAGATAGTAGATAAAACATAGTTCACGACGCTAGCACCGCCACAATGAGGCCAACAAGTGAAGAGCTTGGAGCCTGGGAAACAAGAGAGCCCATTCAGGATCACTAAGTTCGAGGACTCGCATAACTATAGCAGATCGCAACCATACCGAGTGAAGGGTCCTTGGCTATCCTCAGAGAGGCGATGTAAACCCACAAAACCTGGATCAGAAGTAGTCATACACATGGGATCGGATCTATGGTCATGGAGGGGAGGCTGTAGGTCTCTGTTCTGTGCATTAAAATCTCCTAAAATGATGATGTCACCCATGGCAGAGAATTTGATAATGTGCTCAAGAAGGTCCTCATAGGGGTCCCCACCATCTGTGCTGTGAACTGCATAGTAAGAAGATGTTGGCGGGAAATAGCAAACAACAAAGTTGATATCTGTATAGAGTCAAGTCACTCGATTGATATGAATCCACATGAAACCTAGCGTACTTGTCAGAGTGAACCAAAGAAATAGTGTTGAGAAGGTAGTCTCTAACAAGACAGGTGACCCCACCAGAACCCTTGACCCCACCCGAGCATCTGACCTCATCTCTGAAGGAAGAAAGCCACTGATAGTCGGTAACACCGAGAAGAGGACGCATCGGCTCTCATGTGTCTTTGTAAGAAAAAGAAGGTCAACATAACCAATAGCATCGCTAACTAAACCAAGCAAGGACCATAGGGTACCATTACCATTCCAGCAATTGAGGCACATAGAACCGACTCTTGTGCTCAACTGTTGCTGAGCACGTCATTTGGCCTTAGAGGCTGACTTCGAATCCCAACCTATAGGAAAAGTGTCGTGAACTACTGCCTTAAGATTTCTGATTACTGCGTATTTACCCTCTTGTCATGCTGCCACAACAAGGGCATAAGTGAATCAATATATTTACACAATAGTTTGTAAGTCCTCATCCCACATAAGTAGTATCTAATTTCATCAATTCTTAGAATGGGACATTATGTTTCCTCATCATATCCCAATTAAACTATTGAAATGAAAAATAGGCCAAGGGTCTCTATTAATCACTTACGTTTATGAAGGGGAGATTACACATACAGATGGTTTGCAAATGTTCAATACATCACTGCAAGAGACATACAAATCATGCCTGAAGTCATGTATTTTGTAATGGGCACCCTTGGATGTCCCAAAAAAACTAAACCAAATTGCTGAAAGGAATTATGTCAAACAGTTTGCATTCAACTTCTTAAAACCCCTTATAACTGCGGAAATCAAACGTTTATTTGTTTGTTGTGTTTCGTGCATGGAATTGGTATCATACAACATAAACAAGAAAGAAACTACAATAATATGCAAAGTGGAAATGAACGGCTGCTAATAAAATGTTATCTTCAGAATTCATAAAACCAAATACATGGCAGATTTATCAACTCACTAATTACTTCAGCAGTATTGACATAATACTCCAGCCCATGCTTCCGAACTTGCTGCTACAATACTTTGTCCTTCAATCAGTCCACTACCTTCATAATACCATTCCCTTAAAGCGGCATAAGCGTCAGACAAGTAGGGAAGAAGATATGAGCAAAATATCAAATCTGCCTGTAGCCGGAAATGCAACTAAACTGCCTGATAATGAAGCCAATAAGAAAGAATTCCAAAGGCCAAACCCCAAGGGAATGACGTCTAGAATGTTACAAGAGAGGATAGACGTCCTCAAATGCCAAGAACAAAGCTGCAACTCACACACCAATTTCTTCTCATATTCAACCTGTCTAATGAAGCCACAAATGCTTCCTTTTATTCTATTCCCACGGGTCCGCTCAACTCATATGGGCAATGTGGGATAAAAGATGTGTAATATATAAAACATATATTAAAATACCCCTTATGTCTCCCTTGGGTACACACTACCATAAAATAAATATTAAAGTAACACTTTAATATTTTACAATTAACTAGACGTTACTTTAATAAAACTTCAGGCATTAAAATGTATTAGCAATCGGACTCCGAATAATGCGAGTGATAGCTCATCGGAAAGCTCTCACCGAGGAGTATCGAACTCCAATCACCAAAATTGACCTGCACTGTGTCCTGCCGACTTACTAAAAATAGTAAGTATGCCTGAAACTGAGTAAATCAACTTCGTTTTGGCCCAAACTGGAAATGACTAGGCCAAAACACTCCAGGATCCCATTAAACCCTTCGTTAGCCCTTGGGACTATGTAGAACAAGGCTAACGCGCACACACTTGGTCAACTGCTAAAAGATGGGATCATTACATATTTAGGCTTATATACATGGCAACTGACATATATACATGACAAAACAAACACAAAGGATCTTAGCATTAAATTATTTGTATGTCTGCAAACATGCCTTATCCCATGTAGAAGAAAAAAAAATGATCCGTCTATTGTAATAACTTTCTTGCTTCATACTACTCAGCTATCAAATTGATAGGACTGCTTGTAGTTTTTTATGATCAACAAGGTGCACTCTGTGTAATAACTTATGGTGCTTAGGAAATAAAGGGGTTGAATTGTCTTTTTAGCACTCTTATTTATGTAGATAGTATGACTATATAATGAATGGGGACAAATCTAGCATTGTTTACTTAAGATTTAGCCAGGGTCTTGAAAAGCTTTGTAAATTTTAAGTTGCTAAAAACGTACAGAAGCCTAAGAAATTTCTCAAGGCCTAAAGTGGATATCAATGTTAAAATCAATTCTAAATTTAACAAATCAATGCTCGTAACTTATTTTTTGTGAACCAATAATCTGTTGTTACAGCTAGTGTGCATTTAAAATTTAAATACTTGTTTGCAGTTTTTTAAAGATTGTATTGTGTTAATCTCATTTGTCTTATCTTTCATGCTAAGAATAAAAAATGAAAATTTGAATGATTGAAGAGTCGTGGTTGGTTCTTTGTTTCCATCCAAAAGTGATTAGTGAAGGGTTCTACGCTGATTTCTAGAGTCATTAGTGAAGCCTTGTGATTGGTCCTATGTAGATAGTATGACTATATAATGTATGAGGACAAATCTAGCATTGTTTACTTGAGATTTAGCCAGTGTTTTATTAAGCTTTGTAAATTTTGAGTTACTAGAAACGTGTATAAGCCTAAGAAATGTCTCAAGGCCTAAAGTGGATATCAATGTTAAAAATCAATTCTAAATTTAATAAATCAATGCTCGTAACTTATTTTTTGTGAACCAATAATCTGTTCTTACTGCTAGTGTGCATTTAAATACTTGTTTGCAGTTCTTTAAAGCTTGTATGGTGTTAATCTTATTTGTCTAATCTTTCATGCTAAGAATAACAAATGAAATTTGAATGATTGAAGTGTTTTGATTGGTTCTTTGTTTTTATCTAAAAGTCATTACTGAAGGGTTCTAAGCTGATTTCTACAGACATGAAGCCCTTGTGATTGGTCCTCCAAACAGATCAATTTATTTTAAGACAAGCATTTTATAAAGTCGGTCTGTATAACACTGTACAGAATATGTTTTTAGAAAGAACATTTTATTGATAGTTTAACTCATGTTTTAAAATACATAAGAACACTTTATATGGATTACATTTAATTGTACAAGACATAGTTGATATATATAAATTATCTTGTACTAGGCAGCTATTCGCTAAATTTTCATAATCTCCTCTTTGGTATAACATTATCCGTTTCTGTATTCCTTTCTTTGAAACTGAACACATTTTCATTTCATTGTGAAATGCACATTATGCCTGTAAACTGAAACCAACCCTTGCTGCACACTCTTAGATGGTGGAGTGAAGTTTTGTCGATATTCTGATGATCTGCTGTGCTTGTCATCTTAGTTAACCAATCTAAGAGTATTAGAATTTGGATAAATACAATTTTGATTCTACTTGTACAGTTATACTCAACAAAGAAGTTAATCAATAGGCAGGTGAATGAAGATAAAACTTCAGAAAGTTTCTTTCTTAGTTCTTTGGCCTCTTTAAGAATTAAATCTTCTTATGAAAATCGGATCTTTCCCTGCAATACAGGTGTCACAAGCCTATCTTCGTCTTTTTAAAGGTGCAAATGTGCAGATGCCACTTGAATTTGTGAAAGAGATGCCAAAACCTGCAACAAAGTTCAGGCTGGACTTCTCTTCTATTCTTGGTCCATTATTTTTCATGTGGGTTATTCAATTACTCTTTCCTGTAAGTATCCACTATGATCTGCTACCACTCCCTTTCAAATTCTCTCTCTCTCTCTCTCTCTCTCTCTCTCTATATATATATATATATATATATATATATATATATATATATATATATATATACATTTGTTCCTGATTGACAACTTTTAATAAATGTAACTGGTTGCCTTAAGAAGGCTACTGCTAATGTGAATGAAAAATGGAAAAAAAATGTTCGAAGGTGTCCAATTGAGTGAGTTTGATCTTCATTTGAGATCCTATTTGATGAAAGGGTTCTATCTCTTGAACGAAAGGAAACATCTTAATCACCTATCTTCATAACACAACCAAATCAGTTCATTTGTGCATAATGGCTATTGTTAAACTTTAATTATTTGTTGTTTGTTAATTATATATTAATTTTTATTTTGAAAGAGGTCATAATTATTCCATTAAGTCGCTGCCACATACTTTGGAGTATTTTACTTACATTGATAATCTTTGGTTTGTATTGTTGTTGACTTAATGTGATGTAGGGTACTCCCCTTATTCAACAAAACACACACAACACAACAGAGAAATAAACAGAAATTTGCAAGAACACATCTCTTCTCAATCACTTCTCTTCATAACAAAACCAAATCAGTTCATTTGTGCATAAAAGCTATTGTTAAACTTTATTTATTTTCTGTTTGTCAATTATATATTAACTTCTATTTTAACTGCAATCATAATTATTCCATTAAGTCACTGCCCCATACTTCGGAGTATTTTATTTATATTGATAATCTTTGGTTTGTTTACCACATAGGGTAAGAAGTTCAACACATGTATAACACGATTCAATTCAGAATAGGTACTTTATTCATGTATGCACTTGCAGATTACAATCCAATTACAATGACTACAATGATCAATGATGATTACCGTGATGATTCCAAAGTCCATCTTGGACGTGTACATATACCTTTCTGAAGGGGTGACTAAAGCGTCACGCGCCCGTTCGGATACTACTCTACCCGTCGGCTACACTATACATTTTACTGAAAACATGGTTTGTATTGTCATCAACTTAATGTGATGAAGGTACTTCCCTTATTCAACAAAACACACAACACAATAGGGAAATAAACAGAAAATTGTAAGAAATAAACAATGACAGGGACAAAAGCACTTGCTTTCTATCATCTTCAATGAAATGGCATTACAATATTCCAATTTTACAATGGCGCAGGGGGATGTCGGGATGAGATCTGGGTGTGGGAAAAATAAGGGTCTCAATTTGGGGATGACGGGGGGACAATGGGGGTGTGAGGGGAGGGGGAGGTTGCATAGTATACATATATGACTTCAAATGCTAATTATTATGAAATGGTACTTCAATATAACATACCAAATATAGTTGAGCAATGAATATGAAAAATTGAAATGCGATTCACAAACCATAAGTTCAAACTTGAAAGCTGAAACTTCATAACCAACCACCATTGAACTTAGTAACATATTCATAGTAAGTTGTAGCATTAAAAACATCAAAGTTTTAACCATAATGATAATGATAAATTAAAAGTATAAATCATACATCATACCATGTAAGTCAACCTTTGACTATCAAATGACAAAGATGAATGATTCAAAATTCATTGTTCAAATTATAAATATGATATATCATAAAGATCAAGATGCTCATGATTACAATGAGTAGTGTAGCATGAAACAGTGAAATGAAATAATGTATCATGGCCATATCAAGTGAGTACAATATATAAGAGGCTACCCCTGTTGCTTATACTAGTTCGATTAAAACAAATTTATCAAGAAACAAGACTAATATCAGATGACGTACAAAGTATTGACAACTGGGAGCAGCTCACGCTTATTATAGAACTCAAATTTAATAACTCAACCCAACTCTCTACACAAACTCTCACTAAGCATGATTGGCATGCATTGCTCTTCATGAATATTGAATATTTTCTGGGAAAAAACTTCTATTCTTCATGAGTGTCATTGACCTTGATTCCTCACAAGTGGTGATGCACAAATAGTTCCTTGATAGGTGTTATGGCTTCAATAGTCACACCGTGCACTAGACATTGTTGACTAAAAATGACCCTCTCTCTCTCTCTCTCTCTTGATGTTAAACTACCAACAAGTAGCTACCTAGGCTATGAGCGTATCTAGTGTACTCGCGGGTTAAACTGGGGGTGATCCTTATAGCTACCACACGATTTTTCCTAAATGTTCAAAGCCACCTTGCTCGTATTTCTTGCTTCCGCCCAAAACAGGCATGTTATTTGTAACTGGAGGAGAACCTTTTACCCCCTTGTATTTTGGCTACTCACAACCTCAACTTCCCATCCTATGTAAGTCTTGCATTACAGTTGTCAATATTTCCTAATAGCTATGTCTCCATGAAGCGTTGGAAATGCAAATCACAGGTTAACGGTTTAAACTCAACCAACAACTCCAACACCTTGCATTTTCTCCAGGCTCCACAACGATCAATTTTCTCTGAATTTGTTTCAGTGCTGTTTGGGTTATTCCTTCTTCCCTAGACACCAAATGATGTCGAAGGCTGTATTCTTAGCAAGCTTTGAGTCTTATAGAGGGCGATTCAAAACATACACTTATTCTTCAATGACCAATCTTGAGCATACAACGTTTGTTGAAGATGGGTCTCACTGATAGGGCTCTATATTTGCAGAAACTCAGCCCATTCAATTCTTCTTGATGATGTCTTCCAATTGTAAGAAATATTCTCTCCTTTCTGCCCGTAACTGGTGTTTCCAATCTATTTCAATATTCCTCATGGTAATGCTCTAGTTCCCCGGTATCCCTCAGGGCATGTGGCAATGTACCTCTTTTTCGTTTTTAGTCACATATATGCACTCATTAGGCTTAAAGAACAATATGTATAATCACACATATATGAAATTAATCTAATTTATTAAATGCGAAAAAAGGGTTTAAAAAAAATAGTTAATAGATTCTTCTTCTTGAGTGCAATTAAGGGGGGACATTACATACTATCTATAAAATCTCAATGATGAGAATGTAAGGGTGGGAGCTCTCTAATCATCCCCTAAATTGAAGTTCTCATCACTACAAGTACTAGACTCCTCATGGGTAAGATAATATGAAAAACCTTAAAAATTGACTTTTCAACAAGGGCATTAGACACACCCTGTGTGTCCCCTAGAAGCACCTAGCATGCACTTGGGCACTCGAGATGCACCCTCTTACCCGCACACCCATCGGGTGCATTGACCGGTGTGGCCATAGTGAAGCGTCACTTTGGTAGTGGTAGTGGAGTGCGGGTGCACGACGTATGTGCACTTGGTGTGCTAGGGTTTTACCCCAGGTGCGTGACGTATGCGCACCCAGTGCACCAGGGTTTTACTCTAGGTGTGCACACCCTAGTAACACTGTAATATTTAGAACAAGTAACATGTTGCAGCTACATGGGCATTTTTTATTACAATAATCTACAAGACAAAGCCACAATCTACTATTTTGGAACTGAGCCCTAAAACCCTCCTTCAACTCTATATAAATAGCACAATTAACTGCCTTAAAATATTTTTGAAGGTGAAATTTCCTCACTTTGGTGCTGTTGTTTTATGAGGATCTCTGAAAATGTAATAGCAGTGCTTGTACGGTATGTGTTTTTCAAGGGCAACAATGTCTCTCTTATTTATATTGTGGATGGGACATGGAGAGACATGTCGCTTCATGGGACATGTGTATTCATTAACGTATACTCTATTAATTAATATAATGACATATATATGTATGTATGTATTTATTTCGATAGTCTTATTGTATTAATTTCTCTAACATAATAATACTTAGATATATATCTCATATATATATATATATATATATAATATCTCATATATAACATATAAATATGTATTTGCATAGATATTTACATTAGTATTGTCTCATAGGTTTATCCAACAAAAGCTACCAAACATCGACACTCCCTCTACCTAGGGAGGGTAAACACAAGATATTATATTACCTCAACGTAAAATCAAGAATTACAAGTTTTAAGAATACCATTTAGATATCATCTCATGATTCAAGAGTAATGGTCTCAAAATATCAAGTCACATGACAATGTATCCTCAATAATACTTACCAGAGAAACATTCATGGTTTGTTTAAGGAACTTACTTCACCATGCAAGATACAATCAATCATGATCTGTCTCAGACACCATAAGATGCACATCACAATAGAAGGCCATTGTCTGTTTAAGGAACTTAGTTGACCATGCAAGTTATAATCTGTCATGATCTGCTTAGACATCATAATAGAAGACTAAATTATTATAAGATTGTCACCTTCCAGTAGCTTCTATAGATACACATGATAATCATTTCGAAGTCGTCACTTCCTCATGATGTACATAGGGGATAGGTTGATCAAAATCCTACAGTCACACACATTGTAATGTTCCCATTATAAAATAAATAATAATTTAATCTTTGTAACGGGCCGATTGATTTATTTTATCTCGAACCCATTTTAATTTTAATTTTTGTGTTCGAAGCTTGTGTCACCGTCGGCTATTTTTGTACACCCTCGGAATGGTTTCCCGACGGGTATTTAAGCACGACTTGTAGGAAGTCTTAGGTATGCTTGGATTATATTTTCTCTGTACTATGGATTCCTATTGGAGTTCGGAATTGTTCGCTATTTCGGAAGTGAAAGACCTTATTTGGTTTGTGCTGTTTTGGTGGGATTCAACCGTCACCCTATTCTGTTGGTGTTCTTCTTGGTCTGTATCTGGCAAATTGAGGACTTAATTGCATATCAGTACCTGTTGGTGAATCTTTGGACTTTGTGTATGTTACTTCTAGCAAATTTAAGTAGTATCAATTGGTTTGTATTGTTGAATCATCTATTAGTGCTACGAGGACATTACTGGCTGATTGAATGGCCTTGAAATATCATCGTACAACCTCATTATCTCCTTCCGTTCAGCTCTCTCCATCCGTATGGCCTCTAACTCCTTCACACGATTCTCCATCCTCACTGTACGGCTTCATTAATCCCTCTGTATTGCCTTCTTATACACCGTACAGTCTACTATTCTTGGCCACCGTACGGCCTTCTCACATGCCGTACGGATTTCTAAAACATCCATACGCCTAAAATATCATTCCCGTATAGTCACCGTACATTACATGTTCTTGAATCCGTACGGATGTTATTTCCTGCTGTATCCGTACGGGCATCTCACCCCACCCTCCTGCACATCGTACGGCCTGTCATTTGCTACCGTACGTCCCTTCAGTACGACCATCTTAGACTCCTGATTGCTCTAAACAGGTCGTATACCGTACGGCTCTGTTTCCTTAGCCGTACATCCTTCTAGTGCAAATTGCCGCATTCATACAGCTATTCTAGGGTCTCTTGCAATACCCCTGTTCGGAATTAGCTGGTACATTACAGTGGTATCAAAGTTCTTTGATCTTGCCAGCCTGTGGACAGTGAATGAGAGTTTATAGCCGGCAGAGGACACATTCCGTTGATCGAATGGCTGACAAACAGGAACCGACTGGTGCCGAACTTGTGGCACTTTTGAGGGAACTTGCTCGGAATCAGGCACAGATCATGGATATGCAACGACTCATGGAGGAAACCCTCAAAAAGTTGGCGGAGAACAAAATATCTCAAGAACAAAATGAACATAGCGCGGACTTAGTATCGGGTAAACCACACCCTCAGCCAACACACTCTCGAGCTTCCATGCCGACTTTCCCACCACGGACGAAAGCACATCACGGAGAGAAACTACCAACTTTCGAAGAGATAAGAGAGGACTGGAGGAATGCAAACCTTGAAGAGGACATTTCCTACAAAGATTACGCAGATCTGAGGATGAGATACTCGGAAGGCGGAAACAGAGGAGGATACTTTAATGATGATCTCAGGAGAAAATTGAGTAAGGTGAATCTGTCTCCATTTGACGGATCGGGTTCCATTTCAGCACAAGCGTGGGTGATGAAAGTTGATACCTACTTCCAGTTAAATCCTATGCCAGAAGAAGAAGCAATCAAATTTGTTGCGTTGCACTTGAAAGGAGTTGCGCAAGAATGGTGGCACTACGACACCATCACATTAGGGCATGATCAAATAAAGACCTATACGAAATTTACAGAGAGACTAATAGAATGATTTGATGGGAAAGATCTTGAGCCCAATTTCAAAGATCTGGTGTAATGTCCCCATCATAAAATAAATAATAATTTAATCTTTGTAACGAGCCGATTGATTTATTTTATCTCGGACCCATTTTTATTATGTTTTCGTAGTTTGTGTCGCTGTTGGCTAACTTGGTACACCCTTGGAAAGCTTTTTTCCGATGGGTATTTAAGCACGGCTCGTAGGTAGTCTGTAGGCATGCTTTTTGGATTGTATTTCTCTGTACTGCGGATTCCTGTTGGAGTTCGGCATTGTTTGCCATTTTGGAAGTGAAAGACCTTCCCTATTTGGCTTGCTCTGTTTCGGTGGGATTCAACCCTCACCCTATTCCGTTGGTGTTCTTCTTGGTCTGTTCTTGGAAAATTGTGGACTTAATTGCATATCAATACCTGTTGGTGAACCCTTGGACTCTGTGTCTGCAAATTGTGGATGTACTTCCTGCAACTCTAAGTGTTATCAATTGGTTTGTATTATTGAATCATCCACAGGAACATTACTGTTCAGCATTGTGCACACTATATTAACTCTCTGTATTGCCAACCACTTCATTCCATATTCTTATTCTGTCTGTGCAACTTTCATTAACTACACTACTCTCCATCTCCACCATACGGCATCCCATCTCCATTGTGTCACCGTACGGCCTTAGGACATCACTCTACGTACAACATTCCCAGAAATCCACCGTATGCCCAAACATAGTCACCATATTGACTTCAGGTGTCACCATACGGACTCAAATTTGTCACCGTATAGCTTGTAGGTGACACCATACGAACTGTTTAGTGTCATAGTACAGTCACCTCTTTCTCATCTGTACGGCTACCTTCCTTTAATCACCTGTCTTCCCTTCATTCCATACCACTGTACGATCCTAACTTCACTATATTAGCCCTTCCATACCGTCCGTACGATCCTCCTTATTGTGCACTACTTGCCCTTATCCGTACGGAATTCTAGGCTCTGTACTTCGTCCTCAGTCGGGATTGTTTCGGAACACTACAAAATTATGTCCACAATTTGCCACGAACAGACCAAGAAGAATACCAACGGAATAGGGTGAGGGTTGAATCCCACCGAAACTGAGAAAACCAAATAGGAAAGGTCTTTCACTTCCGAAATGGCGAACAATGCTGAACTCCAACAGGAATACATTGTATAGAGAGATATAATCCAAAAAGCATGCCTACAGACTACCTACGAGCTGTGCTTGAATACTCGTCGAAAAAAAGCTTTTTGAGGGTGTATCAAGTTAGCTGACGACGACACAAACTACGAAAACATAATAAAAATGGGTCTGAGATAAAATAAATCAATCGGCCCGTTACAAAGATTAAATTATTATTTATTTTATGACGGGGACATTACATCTGGCGCAACTGAGGCAAACTGGATCGGTGGATCAGGTCATTGCGGAATTTCAGACTTTCTGTGTTGGACACGGATATTTCCAAAAGACGGCGGGTCGTGCTCTTCATGGATGGATTTGCAGAACCACTGAAAGGTTGGGTGAAGGGATTCATTCCGTCTACCTTGTCGGAAGCAATCAATAAGGCACGAAGTATGGCATCATCGTCGGCATCATCCTCATCCTCTCGAAGTCACTCACATCCGAAACCACTAATGTTTCCGAGGGACAAACCTCCATCCAAGAAGCCTTCGTTGGATGAAGCCACCTGACAGGAACTCCAAAGGAAGAAGTTGTGTTTCAATTGCAAGGGGCCGTGGGAGCCTGGCCACCGGTGCCTCGGGAAGGGGAAGATCCATTACATCGAGATGGTGTCTGATGATGAGGACGAACACGGACAAGAAGAAATGTCAGTGGAAGATGACCAACCTAACAATGACACCAAAATGGCCAGTTTAATTTATATGGAGTGGCCAGTTTAAAGGTTGGAGAGGGTGGGGGTATATTCTCACTCCCAACTGAAATTTGGCTAGTAAGTTATCGACCTCTTCTTCTGCTTTCATAGTGCCAAGGTCTTGTTTCTCTCCTGTGCCTAGGGTCAGCATAGATGCTGGAGCTATGAGCTACGGTGGTGTGGGAGTGGGAATCGTTTGAGTAAGAGGTAATCTTGTAGGTGTCACTATTAGAGCAACTGTTATCTGCCAAATATGGCAGTACCGTGCTAGTTATGGAAGTAGTTTATATGCCAAACGTGGAGAGGTTCCTATACCAAGTATGGAAGCTATACACAACAACCAATACCAATACTATACCAATAACCAGAACATACAAATTACACAAAAAATATTAGGAAAATGTACCAAGGAATTAAATTACCAATATTACCAATGTTCCCAATAATACCATACAATTCCAATTCCAAATGATCCCCACATATAGCATGCCCATTGGTTACAAGAACCGTCACGACTCTTGGTACATGAGTTTCCATAATGACTCTTATTAAGTACCTTAGTTACTTTATTACTAGCCTACGCTATCACTCTCAAAATGTTTTTCAAATTTCAAAAAAAATCCAGTGATGTTTAAGAGGATTATAAAAATGTATTTTCCCACTCCAGGTGCCCCCAAAGTATTGAAGAAAACACCAAAACCCTAACCAACTAGCCCTAGTAAACTCACGTATCTCATTAGCAAGGTACAAACAAGCACGTAAAGGTACAACTAGGCTTAATGAGACCAATGGAGGCACCAATCCTATGCAAACCTCCTATTTCAACTACAGCTAATAATATTTCCACACTCCATTAAAACACAGCTATGATCTTTGTATGGAACCGTTAAGATATTTTCCAGATTGTGTCTGTCATCAATGTAGAGAATGTCTCCTGTAAGGGATTTCAACCTCACAAATCCTATGAAGAGCAATCTTCTTTGACACCTGAAGCAATATCAAAATATTAAACTCAACATGACAGAAATGAGCTCTAACTTGTCTTCTCTATTAAATATTTACAATGCACTTTTAATCGTGGCACCCAAAAATACAATTTTAAATTATACTGAATAACAAAAAAGTTAATTGTTTAAAATATGAACTTTATAAAATATTAACTTCTTATTTGAAATAAAACCACGAGACCATTCCAAATATTGGGCCAATGATGTCCACTGCTCTCATCGACATGTCTAAAAATATAATTGCTGACAATTGGGCTCAATCTGTGCCTGACTTACCAAAACTAGTATGGAAAAACTCATTGGAAATGACTCTAGATTGGGGCTTTATGCTCATCGTAATCTTCAAAACCCAAATAATTATCTAATACTGTTATCCCGTTGGATCAATTATCTCCAAAGTTCCTAAGTTAAAACTCATTAGCCTCCGTGAACCCAATTGATTAGGCCAATGGTCCACCTTGTTGAACAGGTTAGGAAGGAGACATCATATATATTTGATTGTCTCTTCCTCTAGTATGGGATTAAACATGAAATAACTGTCCACTTTTTGTACCAAGCTCTAGCTGAAGTCTTCCTGAAACCATCATAGCAGGGAAGGGTTAGTTTACCAACCTTTTTCTGGAGTGCAAAATCCAGGTTTATACTTAATTTTGAGATCAATATAGTCTCTAAAAGATATGAAAGCTTGAAAGTCAGGACCTCCACTCATCCAATCTTGCATGAATTGATTATGAAAATCCTTAACTTGGAGATATTCTCAACTTGTGGCTGAGTCCTGGGTGGGAAAGTTGGCCTAAGTGGTCTAGAAGTAACTTTTCTTGTTTGCTGATTTGCTTTTCCACTATGAACTGAATTATTTCCTTGACCATTGTCACGTCTTGTGGACAATTATTGCCTCCATTATTTGTACCCACATTATTATTGTTGTTATTATTCTTACCTAGTTGAAAAGCCACAAGTTTTGCTGATGGTTCCAAATGCTGATTTGTCTCCTGTGTCCTCTGTACTGCAGCCTGTTTCCCTCTAAGAAGTGCATCCATCATGTTTAGGAAATGCTCCTCCCTTGGATCTCTATCACCCATGTTTCCTATTTTTGTGCTTCTACTACTCTTTTTTCTTCTGCAGCCAAATCAGGACAAGACATTTCCTATGAGTTGTAGTGATGCATGTATGGCCGATGCTCCCTGACATATGAAATCTTATCATTTGGAGCCCTTTAGGATGGCAGGATATACTGCTTTGATACCACTATAACATACACATTGTTTTCCCTTTTTGTTTATTTGTGTGATTATGGAAATAGAAGAAGATGCAAATAGGGTATTGTTTGCATATTCACACTTGCAGTAGTATAGATAAAGAAGTAACTTTAAAATAACAGTATTTAGGAAGTATTGAGTGATTAATCTTCCAACAATTGGCAGTCACGTTGTGAGTCATAGATACTAATTGAGAATCAATTCCAAGAGATGTAGTGAGTTTCTACTGATTGGTATTCTGATTGGGATCAAATGAAGTCTTCTGTATCTGTGATTTGTATATCCAAACCACCAATCTATGAAAGCTAATCGATTGATATACTGATTTGGATCTAAATGAAGTCGGTATGACTCTGCACTGTATGAAAGCCTCAGAAGTATGACTCCAATCAGGGAATGGGAAGCAGAGGATTATATATGATAAGGATCTGAACTGGTTCTGGTTTGATGATTTGTGCAGATGTGATGCTGTGATCAAGCACCAACAATGATATGATTGCACTTTCCAAATGATTTTGATGCCTGAGCTGTCAATGCGATCCCAAAACATCTATGAAATGTGTATGGAATGTATTAGAGAAACAAGCTGTGTATGATATGCAAAACTACGGTAGCACCATGAGTGGTCCAAACTTACGTCTCTATTGATATGATGCAATCAAATGTATGATTGTGTAAAGTGTGTGATTACCCTATGTCTTTGATGATTGGTGTTATTCCTGCAAGTTGGTTCCGTGAATGAAGAGGTGTGTGTCACACCAGTGCTTGTGGTTGTTCGCTACTGAAGAAGAGTCCAATGCAATACTGATCCGAGGTGTGGTGCAGTCAATGTTGAGCTTGGTTCAAGGGAATTATATTGCCAATCAATGGTCTGTATACCAAGAGATATTGCTACATCAGCCAAGTGATTATCATTGGGAAGTATGCTGATCTGCAAGATGTGATCGATCTCCAAGGGTATTTCTATCTCTGATCTGCAAATAAGAATTGCTGCAGTTAGTCCAGTTACTTCACGAAGTGAATTCACCTAATTGGAAAAACTGACAGGCTAGTTAGGATCTTTCAATTCTGAAACTGCTCTGTAATACAACTTCCCAAATAGGAATTAATCACAAAGAAATGATATACTGAATTGGTGATAACGAACACAAACAATGGTTAGTCAAATATGCAACTGTCAATTCTAAGAAGCCATAAGTTAGCCACCCAAAGTGCAAGCAAAATTCACATAATAAAATAGGTCCTACTTAAGGTGGTGCACTAGGCATACATGTGAACCGCTCTTGGTTACAAACTTACATGTATTGTTCTAGTGGCGTATGTATGAAATACCCCTTCTTCTTATTTAAGAAAAGCTAATGCATTTGTTTGATGGGAATCACAAAGGTTTCATTCATAGCATGTAATATGTCTTGGGCATACAATAGTTCAGACTTAACAATGACTGATAAACAACAAATTTACAAGAAATTGAATACTCACTAGTTGTTATTGCTTAAATAGATGAATTGGTTCTTATACATTCTTCTTGATGCTGAAAATAACGAGGAATGCTTTGATTACATGCAACATACCTGTGTTGATTTTGGTAGCATGAAAGCTGTTTCATTTGCCCTAATTAAACTATATTTGTTTTCTCGAGAATACCTTGGTTAATGAATATTTGTTCAATTATTAGTTTCTTGCAACCATTTCCATTTTGGTTGGTAAGAGGCCTTTTATCTCAGCCATTGATTGAGAATCAATCTCGACCGATGATTTTACAGTGAGAGTAGTATAAAAGAGGTGCTAGGGGGCATTTGGAAATCATCAAGTTTTGGAGAAATCATTTGTAGTGATAGCAAATATTTTTGCAGTGGCAACAAGGGCGCAGTGATAGCATTGGGATTAGCAATGGGGAAATATCAGGGAGAGAAACTGGGAGTTGATGGAGTTCTGCCAATAAGAGGCCAGGAATTTTTGTAATTCTTAATAACTGAAGTTAATGTATTTTCCATTTGCAGAACTGATTTTACCTTCGGAACCTTTCCAGGGACAGTTTGTCCGAAAATATTGTGTTAATTATGTTATGAGCTTCTTTCCATATTTATTTTTTGTGTAATTCCAGTTGTGTTATTTTTCATTAGTAGCTGTGGATTAATTTTCAGAAGTTAAATAATCTATTAAGATAGGAGATTAATAATCAGTGATCGCCATAGTAATTTTCACATGATATCAGAGCGGTGTTAAGGGTAGAAAAGGTTTGTCCTAGGAAAGAATTTGAGATTTATAAAACCTAGTTTGATCTCTTTGCAATTATTATTGCTTTAATCCCTTGAGATGGCTTCAACTGGTTTGAGAGATCAGGATCTAGATTGGATGGTGCCTCACATTTTGGTGCTTGGAAGGCCAAAATTTCTTTAGTGTTGGAAGAGAATAGTATCAAGGATTATGTTACCATTGTTATAGTTGTACCTACACATGCAACACAGCTTGCAGCATAGAAGAAGGATGATGCCAAGGCAAGGAGGAGAATCCTTGATGGTATCAACGACCATATTATTCCACATATCTCGGAGTTAGATATGGCGAAGAAAATGTGAGATGCCATTCTAAATCTATACTAGAATGCTACCACTAACAAAAAGTTGATTCTTAGAAAAAAGTTGAAGAATACTTGAGATGAAAAAGGGAGAAGACATCACAAGTTATCTCACCAGGGTTAGACTTGTCAAGGATGAGTTAGCAGCTGTTGGAGATAGCCCTAGTGATGATGAACTAGTCCTAAATGGGGGTTTCCTTGTTCAAGTTACTAATGGACGAGACATTATCGAGTTGGGATCAACTATGGCATGATTTCACTTAGGGGGAGTTTAGACTAAGTCTTGTCAATGGGGTCAATAAGAGTCAATGAAGTGAGGTGGAACATGAAAATGTTGCCCTAGTGGGATAAGGTAAAGTAAAGAAGGGGTCTAGTAAATGGTCTAATTCACAAAGTGAGAAGAAGAAGAAGAAGAACCTATCTAAAGTCAAGTGCTTTGGTTATCATGATTGATTGCCTGAAAAGGAAGAAGAATAAGAAAAGGGCAAAGAAGTAGGTGGTTGTTTACCGTACAGGTAAAGAAGTCACACATACAGACAATAATAGCAGAATAGCAGAATTATATTCGCAATAGTAGATTAATGATGATTTACAATGATCTCGGACGGGATATAAATACTACTGTTGAACCTTCCCGAAGGAGTCCGTCGGCCACAATTATTTTATCCGTTACAAACTATTTACTGCCGGACTGTCGGCTATGGAATACCGAAACACCGCCGGACCGTCGGCTACAGAATACAGAAACACCGCTGGACCGTCGGCTACAGAAACATCGCCGGACCGTCGGCTATAAAAACACCGCTGGACTGTCGACTACAGAAACATCGCCGGACCGTCGGCTACAGGAACACCGCCAGCCTGTCGGCTACAAAAACATCGCCGGACCATCGGCTACAGAATACAAAATACCGCCGGAACCATCCAGTCGGCTAACACCATCCCCCCCAAAAAGAAAAGTCGTCTCCTGACGATTGACAAAATATCTGAGACAAATTAACAACAAAATACATTAATAGAGTGACTACAACAAGAGAAATCTACTTCTGTCATATCACTTCCACATTCATCCCGTTACATCTGTAGCCTCTGCTAACACAATACTGTCTCCTCAAGCTGACCTTGATAGCCACCTGTGCTGCTTTCTCTGTTTCAATTCCTCGGTACCCTAAGCCAAGTGTCGCTGCACTGCCTCCAACCGGATGATCAGCTCCTCCCGAGCTCTCTACGCATCCACCCAGACAGCCTCACAGCCAACACCTGCTCCCACTGCCTCTGGTACACAGAAAGTCCATGCCTGCAGCAACTTCAACTCTTCTCAACTGGTCAGACTCCCACGACTGATATCCGCCACGACTGGGGGTCCAGGGGGCAACGCCCGCAGCAGGGTCGAGGGGCAGCGCCCCCGCGGGGTCCTGGGGCAGCGCTCCCTGTCGCAGTACAGGGTGGGGTCGAGGGGCAGCGCCCCTCACTGCCAAGACCAAATTAACACTTCGCAACCCACACAGGAATGCACGGATCACACCATTTTTGTCATTCTCTGTCGATTCTGCACTCTTTCTGGCAACCACGGATACGTCCCCTTCCCTTTGGCATCATCTGTCACTCATTCTGAACAACTTGATTTTGTCGAGGTTTTTTTTTTTTTTTTTTTTCTTCTTTTTTTTGTAGTACCGAACCTCTGACTGGCGCCCGTGTCCTACTCCACGGCCTTTCTGTCCTCACCTGCGGCCTTCCTGGCGTCGCCCGCGGCCTTCATGTTCTCCCTGCGGCCTTTTTGTTCTCCCCGCGGCCTGTTCTTCTCCTACTCGCGGGCTTTGTTTCCTTACCCGCGGACTATTCTTTCACTGGCGATTAACGGCGAGGATTTTATAAAATATAATGCCCGCGGGGGCTCTCTCTTCTTTTTTTCTGCCGGAGGAACTTATGCTGTCAGTCCTCCTCCTTTCTCTGCCGGAGTAAAGTTTATCCCATGGGGCTTTACCCTCCGTGGGAGTCTCTTGCCCGCAGGACTTCCCGGCCGCTACCTTTTTTTTTTTCAATTTTTTTTTTTTTTTTTTTTTTTTTTTTTTGTTTTTCAAATTTTTTTTTTTTTTTCTTCCCTAAAAGAAATCAAATAACAAAGGTACCTCCGTTTTGTCTCCCGGTGTCGCCATTTTGCAACGACGACTGAGTCAGCTGGCCATCTTGTGACAGCGACGGAGTCTTCCCGGCCCCATATATTTTAAATTTGGATCTGTTGACTGTCGGAGGTACTTTCTGCCCGTCCAAAGTTGATAATCTGATCGCTCCATTGTCGCCGACCTTCCGAATCTGATATGGTCCAACCCATCTGCCCCTAAACTTTTCCACTTTGATTTCATTTTGACCGTCGTACACCTTACGTTTGTTCTGTGCCACCCCCGTCGCCCACTGTGCCTGTGGTCGTCGCGCAACTGGATTATTTCTTTACTGTCGGTGCCCTTCCACTAATCTTACGCTGCGGTGTAACCTTTTCTTTCCGCGCGGTCCATTCACCATGTACCAGACAGTGGAATTTTTCGTTTTTCTGTGTTCAGACTGTATGTTCTTCCCCTCAGCTTCAGCCATGGCAACTTTTCCTTCTTCCACTTCCCTGCATTCCTCCGAACATTCATTTTCCTCCTTTTTCTCATCTTCGTCGACCCTTAGCATATTGCAACTCAGAAAGAGTTCGTAGTCTTCTATCTGCTAGTGGTAAAGGCCATTAACCGAGTCTAGGTCGTCGTCATTCGATCCTCCGTCAAGTCTCAATACTCCTCCTTCATCCGGTTCCATTCTCCTCTGTCCTTCGTCATCACTTTCGCCTTCACTGTCAGAATCTGACAATGCTGCCTCCTCGCCGACCATTTGCGTATGCAGGTCAATTATGAATCTTTTGCCTCCGCGCTCCATTGATAGGGTATTGCGTTTCCAATCATGTTGTACTTTTGCTTGCACCAACCAATCCCGTCCCAGAATAGCATCATAGCCTTTTCTTTTTAATGGAATGACCACAAAATCCAATAAAAATGGTTGCGTACCAATTGTTACCGGTTGCGCTTTCAGAATTCCCAACGGTTTGATTCCATGTTGGTCTGCCGTGAGCAACTGAAATGCAGGTGGCCACAGCGTCGGCTTTCCCAACTTCTTCCAAGTATCCTCCGGCAACACATTCACGTCGGACCCTCCGTCAACAATTGTCTCTATCAAAACATTTCCCAAAATCCCCATCTCGACGACCGCTGGATGCCGTCTGGAGGTGAGTGCCAGCAGCATTGGCTCTGTTGCCGTCGCTTCCCTACTGTCCCTTCTTGTGTCCTCCGTTGCTTTCGAAAACAGTTTATGATTCAGAATGGCCGTCCGTAACTGGGGCATTGTGAGAAGGTCACTTATCTTGACCGGTATCTCCGTTTGTAGGATTTGTCGTACAATTTTTTGTTCTGCAAAGTTCCTTGCCAAGGTGCCGGTAATATCCTTCAACTGAGATGTCCCCGCTGACGATGCCTTTGCAATTTCCACTTGCGCTTCCCCCACTTTTCTCTTTTCCTCTGTTTGCCTCCGTGTAATTGCCAGAACCTCCTCTATATCCGTGCCAACAGTGATCAAGTTTACTCCAGCCTTTGGACACTTGGAATCTTTGTGATCGTCGGGTCCGCACCATCTGCATAATAATTTTGGTGTGTTTGCCACTGTACAATCCCGTGCAAAATGACCCCACAAATTACATGCTCGGCATTGAACGATCGGCCGTCCGTTTGCATCATACTGGGTTCGACTTCGGCTTCCATTATTGTTATTGGTTGCATTGTTGTTATTTTGCCCTCTGCTATTATTCCTGTATCCTCTAGATGTAGCACCGGCGGTATTCGTGTTTCCGCTACTACCCGACGGGGAAGCCTCCTGTGTGAGAAACACCTGCGGAGGCCCTCTTGTCTTCATGTTAAAAGGACAGTCCTTTGTCGAATGGCCCATGATCTGACAAATGTCACAGAATTGGTTCTTCGGACACGATCCCTTAGTATGACCGTCGGTCTTACATTCCGTGCACCACAGTTCACTACCTTTTGGCTCCTTCTGCATGTTTTTAAATTCCTTCATCATGCGAACCATATCCTTCTGTAGGGCACGAACCTTTCTGCTGCTGCCTTCGTCCTCGCTACTATCATCTCCGGCAGGCTCGTTGTCATCAGAATCAGAGGAGCTAGTTTTCTTCTTCTTTGTCTTCTGCTCACTTTTAAGGTCCAGTGCTCTGTTATACGCGTCCACATATGATGACGGTGGCACAATTTTCATTTTCCTCCGCAACTTCGAGCGTAGGCCGTCCACAAACCACCTTTTCTGCAATCCGTCCGCTGGCTTGCTTTCCATTTTGTTTATTAAGTCTTTCAATCTCCTGGCGTAGACACAGACAGTTTCGTGCTTCCCTTGCTTGGTATTGAAAATTTCCGCTACGATTTCATTATCATCCCGTAAGAGTTTAAATTCCGCCAAAAACTCCTTTTTAATGTTATCCCATGTATCCAGCTTCTGCGGATCCATATCCGAAAACCAATCAATCGCGACACCGCGTAGGGTTGCCGAAAATTGCCTGGCCCATTCGTCGGCATCTGTGATTCCATTTGCCCGCCAGATCGTCTCACATGTCTTACAATGTCGGAGGGGGTCGACTGTACCATCGCCTTCAAATTTCGGTAATTTTTCTTTGGGTCCTGCCATAACTCTGGAGGTCTGCACTCCTACAGTGGTCGGCACTCCCACACCGGCAGGCTGAACTCCCACACCGGTGGTCTGCACTCCCACACCGGCAGTCGGCACTCCCACACCGGCAGTCTGCACTCCCACATCGGAGGTGTCGACAGCTGCAACCCTTGGTGAAGACGGAGGATCCTCCGAAATTGTTTCCCGCGGAAGTCTATCCTGGACAAAGAGGTCACTCCACGCTCGTGCTCTGTCGGCACCGCGAGCCGTGCGAGTTGATGCTCTCTCGTCTGAATTTTTTTCCCTTGGTGAACACAAATTAAGAACTCCTCCCGTGCTTCTTCCACCAATTCCACCCGCTGCCGAGTCTCCTCCAACAATTCCTCCGCACTTCGGTTTCCGTCGGCAATCCTTTGAAATCTTCGTCGGCGTTCGGCTTGCTGTGCTAGAATTAAATTCTCTTGCGCAATACGGATTCCATCTTTTCCCTTCACCTTATTCCGATCCTTGTTAAGCTGATTTGGCATTAATCTTCATTCCTCCCACCTTCCAGATTCATAAGGCAACGGCGCCAAATGTTTACCTTACAGGTAAAGAAGTCAACACATACAGACAATAATAGCAGAATTATATTCGCAATAGTAGATTAATGATGATTTACGATGATCCCGGACGGGATATAAATACTACTACCGAACCTTCCCGAAGGAGTCCGTCGGCCACAATTATTTTATCCGTTACAAACTATTTACCGCTGGACTGTCGGCTACGGAATACCGAAATACCGCCGGACCGTCGGCTACAGAATACAGAAACACCGCCAGACCGTCGGCTACAGAAACATCGCCGGACCGTCGGCTACAAAAACACCGCCGGATTGTCGACTACAGAAACATCGCCGGACCGTCGGCTACAGGGACACCGCCAGACCATCGGCTACAGAAACATCGTCGGACCGTCGGCTACAGAATACAAAATACCGTCGGAACCATCCAGTCGGCTAATAGTGGCAGCTTCAACAATGGTTGAAGATCTCTCGAGTATGGTTAGCTCAACCTCACAGTGTGTTTGGTATATAGATAGTGGGGCATTATTTCATATGACAGGAGTGAGTACTTCTCCAGCTATAAGGAGAACACCAGAATCCAAATCTCTATGGGAAACTTGTCCAAATTCAACCCAATTGGGAAAGGGTCTGTTTAGTTTCAGAGGGAGAATGGAAAGATAATTCTAGTTCATGATGTCTTGCATGTGCTAGGCTTAGGTATGAATCTAATTTTTGTATCTTCCCTTCAAGATAAGGGGTTTAATGTACTCTTTAGAGGGGAACATGTGCTGATTAAGCATAAGGATTCGCCCATAACTTTTGGAGTTAGGAGTGATCGCCTTTATAGGTTACATTTTGATACTCCTATGACACTCATGATTAATAGGAATCCTAGAGATCTTGGAGAGCTTTGGCATAGGAGGATGGCTCATATACATCATGGAGCACTTAAATTACTTCGTGAGATAGTGACAGGTGTTCTAGAAGTGAGCACAAAGCATGATGATGTATGTAAGGGATGTGTGTTGGGGACGTTTGCGAAAGAATCTTTTCCAATGAGTGACACTAGACCTAAGGGTGTTCTTGATCTAGTACATTCATATGTGTCTGGACCAATGTCGATGAAATCTCTTAGAGGATATGAATACTATGTTATTTTTATTGATGATTTTTCTAGGAACAGTTGGATATACTTCTTAAAGACTAAGGACGAGATTTTTAGTCGATTCCAAGAGTTTAAGGCTCTTGCGGAAAACTTGACAGGAAGGAGGATAAAGGTTCTTCAGTCATGAAATGGAGGCAAGGACAAAGAAAATGACTTCCAGGAGTTTTGTATAAGAGAAGGAATCAAGAGAGAGTGGACTGTTCCTTACAATCCGCAACAGAATGGAGTTATTGAGAGGAAGAATTGTTCTATATCGGAGGCAGAAAGGGCTATGCTATATGACCAGGACATGCCCTACTACTTTTGGGCAGAAGCATGTAGTACAACAGTTGATATTCAGAATAGGGTTTTACACAAGGTACTAGGGAAGATGACACCAGAGCAAGCTTTCACAGGTAAGAAGCTAGATGTTAGTCACTTCAAGATATTTGGGAGTTTGGCATAATGTCATATTCCAAGTGATACACGTAACAAATTAGATCATATTGTAGAGAGGGGGTACTTTGTTGGGTATCGTGAAGCCTCAAAGGCATATAGGATTTTTATCCTAGGGACTAGAAGAATTATAGTCAGACAAGATGTCAAGTCCATGGAGGAAAAGGCATTTAGAAGGTCTAGAGATTCTCCACAAATGATCAGAGTGAGCAATCAATAGAAGCTCTAAGGATAACTCCACCAAGTCAAGGGCAAAAAAACTCAAGTATAGTTACTAGTGCTAGCATAGGCTTAGGTGGTGAAGATTTACAGAATATGGAGCAATTACTGTAGCTGGAAGTGCATCAAGAAGACATAGAGGTTGATATTCCATCCTCTATAGTTGGCAGTGGAATCTATGAGATTCAAGAGACACAAAGGGATTCTCAGGAGGTTGTGAGAGCTCCTAGGAAGAGTACGAGACATAGGAGACAACTAGCTAAGTTCAATGATTATGTGGTTTCAGTCAATTGGTTGGTAGAGAGTGAGCCTTCTACCTGTTAGGAGGCTGTACAACATCAAGTATGGTGAGATGCTATAGTTGAGGAATATACCTCAATAATGTGGAATGATGTGTGAGAGGTAGTACCTAGACAAATAGATAGGGCAGTAGTTGGATCTCGTTGGATATATAAGATAAAGCATGGTTTAGATAGTAGCATTGAGAAATACAAGGCAAGGTTTGTGGCAAATGGGTTCTCTCAGAAGGGGGTTCTCTCATAAGGAGGGAATAGAATATGAGGAGACATTTTCTCCAGTGACCAAGTATACTTCCATTCGAGCTGTGATCTCGTCTGTATCACAAACTGCATGACAGATCCATCAAATGGATGCCAAGATAACATTCCTTAATGGTGAATTGAAGGAGGAGATATACATAGAGAAACCAGAAGGCTTTGTAGCACACAACAAAGAGATCCATGTGTGTAGATTGAAGAGAGCCTTGTACAGACTCAACCAGGCTCCCAAGGCGTGCTATGAGTGCATTGATATATATTTACAGGGGAGGGCTTTGTGAAGGGTGAGGTAGATGCTAACCTCTACTACTTGGTGGTTGGGGAGAGGTTCTCATTCTTGTTCTATATGTGGATGACTTGTTTCTTATAGGTTCACTTGGGCTCATAGAGGATTGCAAGAGGGACCTTGCAGAAGAATTCAAGATGAAGGATTTGGAACTTATGCACTACTTTCTAGGCATGGAGGTGTAGCAAATAGTTGGAGAGATTTTCCTTGGTCAAGGGAAATATTGCATTGAAATCCTGAAGAGGTTCAAGATGAAATATTGCATAGCAATGTCTACTCCTATGATCACAAATTGGAGAAAGGTAGATACATCCAAAGAAAATGATGTAGATTCCACCTTATACAGGCAGTTGATTGGTTCTCTCATGTATTTGGCCAACACTAGGCCAGATATAGCATTTGTAGTAAACTCTCTTAGTCAACTCATGGTTGAGCCAAATAGAGTGCATTGGACAGTGGCTAAGCATGTGCTGTGTTACTTATGTAGTACCGTTGAGTATGGAATCAGATTTGTTTGAGGTGATGAAATCAGATTGATGGGCTATACTGACATAGATTGGGCAGGCAATACAATGGACAAGAGAAGCACTTCAAAGTGATGTTTCAGTGATCAAGATTTGTTTCTTGGTTTAGTATGAAGTAGAAGTACATGGCTCTGAGTTTGGCAGAAGTAGAATACATAGCAGATAGCATGGCGACATGTGAAGCTATATGCCTTCGGAAGTTGTTAGTAGCCTTGTTTGGTAAGAGAGGTGGGACTATTGTGATACACTGCGACAATCAGAGTTGCATGAAGTTGTTTGAGAATCTAGTGTTTCATGATAGGTCTAAACATATAAACATCAGATATCACTTTGTCAAGGATTGTGTACATCGGGGGATAGTTCAAATATAGTACATACCTACAAATGAGCAAGTAGCAGACATTTTGACTAAGGCATTGGGGAAGGCAAAATTCATCTTCTTCAGAGATAAGTTGGGTGTCATGCAAAACAATTTCCTTGCTAAGAGGGAGTATTAATTTTGGCACATGAAAGTTGTTCCATTTGTCCTAATTAAACTAATATTTGTTGTCTCGAGAATACCTCGGTTAATAAATATTTGTTTAATTATTAGTTTCTTGTAATTTTTTCAGTTTTGATTGTTAAGAGGCCTTTTATCTCATCCGTTGATTGAGAATCAATCTCAGCTGTTGATTTTTCTGTGAGAGTAGTATAAAAGGGAGGCTAGGGAGCAATTTGGAAATCATCAAGTTTTGGAGAAATCATTTGCAATGAAAGCAAATGTATTTGTAGTGATTGAAAATATTCTTGTAGTGGTAGCAAGGGCATAGTGATAGCATTGGGATTAGCAGTGGGGAAATACCAACGGGAGAAATTGGGAGTTGATGGATTTTTGACAATATGAGGCAAGAAATTTTTGTAACTCTTAATTTGTTAAAGTTAATATAAGTTTCATTTGCAGAACTAGTTTTCCCTTAGGGTTTTTTCCAGGGACAATTTGTTTGAGAATATTGTGTTGCAAATTTCTTTCTATATTTATTTTTTGTAAAATTGCAGTTGTGTTATTTTTCATTATTAGCTGTGGATTAATTTTAAGTAGTTAAATTATCTTTTAAGATAAGCGATTAATAATCAGTGATTGCAATAGTAATTTTCACAACCTGACCTAGTTTTTCATCCATATCACATTTATACTGCCGGTCGCGGCTCTTAACCTCTATGCCTTGCTTCTATGTGAAATGAAATGTCTATCCAGATGGAAATAGAGTCGTGTTGTACTTACATATAGCTCTGGTTGTGTACGAGTAAGTTCCTTCTCAACTAAATGATAATCTAATTACGAAGTTGTGCAATAAAATATGTTTCCTTTGATTTCTTCTGCCCAAGGATGGTTGTTGTCGTGATTCATTACACTAGCAGCAGATTCTTTAAATTGATGATTTGGGGTTTTGCCTTCCAATCATCCAAAGATCAAGGTTACCATCTAGATTTGCTTCCTCTCAAGGTCCAATGAAATAAGATAAACAACTGTCCAGAATCATCAATGAAGCTCCATGCGTTTCTTATATAATTTTCCTTTTTGCCTTTTTCTTACTTCATCGAACTACATCATGTAGCGACAAGTTTTCAATTTTGAATGTCCCTTCACTTAAATAAATCAATTTGATTATTAAATTATTCCCCCTTCATTCTTTATTTGATGTGTTGGGTGTAATAATCAAATATGAATTATAATTGTAGATATAACTTTTTGGTCCTTAATATTTTATTATCATGTTATCCCCTTTATTAACTTAATGCTTCAGCCTATGGGGAGAAAAGAATAGGCTAGTGTTATTATTTATTAATTTATTGACGTGCTAGGCGAGAGGAGACATTATGATGTATTAGTTGCTTGTGATGGGCCAAAGACACCACTTAGGGGTGCTTGCATTATATGCGCAAGCCTTTGATTTCCTTTGTGATGTCTATATATCAATTTATTTACATGGCATAAATGCATGCATTATTTCACACTTCATATTTATACTAAATCACTCCCTGAACGAGGAGATCGTAAAATGTATTGGTGCAGCCATATTGACATACATATAATTATATAACAACAATCTTTCCACCATAAGTCATAAGCACAACCAAGTATTAGGGCTAATCTTTATATAAGAATATATGAACATATACAGGCAGGAAAAAAGATGAGGAAATGAATTTGAAGCATATTTTTATTATGAAAATGCTTCAAACTAGTTTGGAGAGTACAACTATAACATATTAAGAAGAGCTAATTTGTTTACTTTTGGGAGCTGGGAATTTTTGTGTTATGAACAAAGCAATACAAACAAAGAAGCCAAGCAAGAACGTGAGATAACTACTTTTGAATATATAAATAAAGCAATAGTCACTTCATAGGAAAGTGAACACATAAACCCCAATGCTAGGTTGATAGAGAGTCTAACCCTAAACTGACTTAAGTGAACATTCAGTCATGTTGACATTATTAGATAAAGTAAAATATCAAAATGAATCGATAAAGTGACTTTATTACAAAGCCTATAGTAGGACTAGCATGATCATTACAACTTCATATTACAAGCACTAACACTATATTTACATTTGCTTCCCTCCCAAGGCAAACAGCTGCAGCTGGGAAGCCTACTTATTCTATTCAATATGTCTTATATTACCTGCCATTTGTTGGAGAAATACACTGCAATGTGAAGAGCTTAAAAGAAAATATACCGATGATTTAATTGTTCTCTTGTGGTCAACTTATGAAAGGTGGCTATATGCAATGTACATTGTTACAGGTAATCTTAGTCTCTTTGGTATATGAGAAACAAAGGAATTTGAGGATCATGATGAAAATGCATGGATTGGGAGATGGACCATATTGGTTGATTACATATGGTTATTTTTTGGTCCTTTCAATCATCTACATGTTATGCTTTGTGGTTTTCGGCTCTGCAATTGGTAAGCTGCAATGGTCAGTTGGCTTGAAGAATTTTGTGATAGAAATCATCAAAGGTTATATGTGTTTCGGGATCCTTTCGAACTGACTTCTTTAGTGCAGGGCTGAAGTTCTTCCAGTCGAATGATTACAGCATACAGCTAGTTTTTTATTTTATCTACATCAACTTACAGATAGCACTTGGATTTTTAGCAGCAACTTCTTTTTCGGACGTTAAAACAGCTACAGGTACTACACTAGAAACCTGAAATAAAGGGAAATTTTGGTTCTAGGTGGTTTCTATTTGAAATGTGGTTTAAAGGTAATGTTTTGCAAGTGTGGGTACTCTTTTTGTTCAACTCTCTATTTTCTGTGCTTATACATGGCTATGTTTTGACAGTTGTTGGATATCAATATGTATTTGGATTTGGACTATTGGGAACCTTCATTTTTCAACTCTTTATGGAGGACACAAGTTTTCCAAGTAAGTGAGTCTGTCGGGTGAATGAGATACATTCATTATTAATGTAATCTTTAAAATTAATATTATGATACTCTCTTTCTCACGGTCCTGTTATTGATTTTTGGGTGGACTAACAGAATACACAGAATGGTAATACATTGTAAACAGGGTTGTCTTTGATATTATGTTTAATTTATAATTATAATAAGATACTATTTGACTTCCTATTTGAATTCTCTTCACTCTGGTTTTTCTGAAATTTAAATAGCAAAATCTTACTTTATGTATACTTTGATGGCTATAAGTATATGATGATTAGCTGGTTTATTATTTCATTTAATAGCATTGGACACACAGATTATTTGTTTGATTGAACTCCTTTTAGAGTTCTTTATTCATATATTTGCAACTACTTTCCTTAGTATTATCCTAAGATGATACATGCTTTTCTATGCAGCAGAAAAACATGGAGGAAGAAATTGAATTTTTTTTTCAGAATATATAACAATAGAGAATATAATATAGCTGAGAGAAGCTAGGATATAGGTTGCTTGCAGATGAAGCAATCAATTTTCAATTGAAAATAATTTGACAGCATTGAAATAAAAGTTTATTCTTTTCGTGTTTGTCAGGAATCTGGGTCTTGGTTATGGAGCTTTTACCAGGGTTCTCTCTGTTTCGAGGGCTTTATGAACTGGCAGATTATGCTTTAACAGCAGTCAGACAGGGAACTGATGGTATGCGATGGAAAAACTTGAATGATCATGACAATGGCATGAAAGAAGTTTTGATCATCATGTTCATTGAATGGTTAACTATACTTCCACTTGCATACTATTTAGACCAAGTAGTTTCTTTAGGAAGTGGAGTGAGGAAGCATCCTTTATTCTTTTTGGACTCCATAAGGAAGACACGTCAACCATCTTTCAGAAGACCGAGTTTAAAAACACAGAGCTCAAAGTCAAAAGTAACAGTGGAGATGGAGAAAGCTGATGTTGCACAAGAGGTCACTTTCTATCACATTATGTGACATGCATTCATTCGTTTATTTATGGAAGTCAATAGAAAATTAATTTTTTTATCACCCTATAAATTGAATAATATACCGAAGTCCGCTTTTGGCAATATAATTGCTGTTTTCTTTCTTCATGGGAAGTTGAGTTTATTTTCAGCTTTGTCTTGATCAGTCTTGTAGCTGTGGTATCTTTGAAAACCAAAACACTGATTTTTAAGGTTTTAAGTGAGAAGTTTGGTCACATGTTGATAATAAGAAACATGCAAATGTTTTTCATGGACAAGGTTACATAGATATGATATAAGGTCAATGGTGAAGGCTGATGCTAATATAGTATCACATATTTTGTGTTATAATTTATTTATATAAGTTTTGACCTCTGTTACCAGGAGACCCGTCTCCCCCCTAAAAGTGGCGTCTCGGAGACCGAGACGCGTCTCGGAGACTTTTCGCGTCTCCGGAGACCTCAAAAAAGGTTGGAGACTTCATGACGAAGTCTCCTGAAGTCTCCCCGTCTCCTAATCCAAAAAGTGAAGTCTCCTCGAAGTCTCCTGATAAAATATAAATGTAAAATATAATATTAAATAATTTTATATATTTTAGCCCTCATTTAAATATTTTTAATGCAAAAATCTAAGGTACTATATGAATTCCGTAAAAATTGCTTGGTGATGTACGTCACCTACAGGAACACGATACAAGTCTAAGACAACATATTGGAAGCTGTACAGGATTGCAGTAAAGATCCCAAATCACATAAATTTATGCGGCTGAGGAATTAGGGTGCAAAAACTGTTGTTAGTGCATTAGAAGATAGTATTACGTATGTTACAGAAATCTGATATGCAAATGCTTGATAATAGTATTATTCCTCATGAAAACCAAGCATCTATTTGCTGATAAAGACTCAGCGATAACAGTGATGGACTAGAGGTTTAGTGTATGTTAACATGAATGTATTTGGTCCCATATTTCTGTTTTTTCAAGAGGATATCATGTTTCAGTTTGATGTATAAGTCGTATTTGTTATTCGTACCTGTTTATCTGCTGTTGGCAATATCCTAGTACCAATATAGGAATCTTTGTTAGTTGAATCTGTGTAACTGGAAAAAAAACACTATTACAAAATGATTTACTCCCTTTTAAACTAAGCAATCCTAACTCTTAGTTAGAAAATAGAAATCCTAAGTGTGTCTCTATGCATGCATCAATGTTGAATAATTCAATAATTTTCACAAATTTTTTGTAGCAATGCCAATTTGTCAGGTTTTAAAATCTATTTCAGTAATGTACTTCTGTATCTGACCGCTTATTATTATTATATCTTTGACAGTTTGACTCTATGAATATATTTTAATTTTTAATGTGACAACACTAGTATTATTAATTTATTATTTACTTTAGTCTTTTAGTCTTACGGTATTACTATTTTGAAATTTTGGAATTTTGTATTTACTTTTAGTATTAGACTCTTTTAAGTTTAAACTATTAAAAATTTATTTAAAAAAAAAAAAAAAAAATTGCCGTCTCCAAGTACCCCCGTCTCCTATTTGAAAAATTGCCGTACCGGTACCAGTACTAGTACCGGAGACCTCAAAGTCTCCCCGTCTCCCGGTGACCTTGGTTTTGACAGAAGACACTTGAAAGTACCATGCCAAAAATGGAGACCGACATGTAAAACAAGCTGTAATACATTAACTTTAAAAAGAAAATTGCAACTATTTTAACAAAACATTAGGAAGTGACATGCTAAAATATGGTTTAGACAACAGCAGTGAGAAGCTTAAGAAGCAAATCCTTGATACAATAATGATGAGCTCTTTCTATGAAAAGAGGAGAATGCTAATAACATCTGCCCTTTTGCATAACAAGTCAAGTATGCGACCATCATTTTGTTACTCAAAAATAGAATTCCCTTGGCCAAAACAGTTACAAATATAAAAGATTCCAAAGCCTGAGGAATATTCAAGTGATAGGAGATTGCCTTAATAATCTTCCCAACGATTTCCACTTGCTGTAAAATATTATATGATGTACTTAGCCTGGTAGCATCCTTTTGCCTAAATCAATGAACTTGGTCAGAGTTATCTATGATGAATTGATGATCTTTGGATGAATGGTACTTTCTATATCCATTTTTCCCATTTCCTCAAACTTCTTCCTAAGACCCATTGTATCAACCTTTAGCCCTCTCAAATATTCATTTCAATGGTATCTGCTCCAAGGCTGCTAAGAGTTGATGTCATTTTGTTGGAATAGGTCAATGAGCTTGCATCCATTGTGCTCAATGCATTTTGTAAAGAAATCCTAAATATATTAAAAAAATCTCAGGATAGATTTTTTCTGCAAGTTGAAACTTCTCTGCGCTAAACAATTTTCTTGTGAAGATTCTAATTTTTCTATGACCTTGATTCATGGATAGTCATCCTGACCAATATGTAAATGAACTATTTTGATAATCTTTAAATTGTGCCCAAAATTACCCTGAGCTCGTTAATCTTCTTGTTCAGTTGTTAGTGTTTGAATCCTCTTTGAGGTTATAAGACTTCATTGTATAACCTTGGAAGAACAAATTAATATAGGAATTAATAATTTGAGGTAAATATTATTCAATTGCCCCATCCTTGTTTATTGTAAGATCAACATTGGAGATCATGTTAGCATTGGCCATGTAATTGTCTCATTTTGCATCTAGCAACTTTCTACTTCCTCTATTAAATGTATTCACATTTGCTTCTATTAATACTTTATCTTAAATTCTACTAAACATGATATATTCTAATCCCTCATTTTGGATAAGGGAATCCACCAAAAGGATGGTAAAGCCTTGAATTCCGTTTTCCAAGTGATTTTTTTATTGATTCTTCTAGTCTCACTCCTTATATTAGGTCATTTTGATCTAATTAAACCTTAGAACTCATCATGCATCTGCTTCAAAGATTTTTTTTTGCTTTTTCTCCAAAATATATTTTTTTATCAAAAAAAAGTGCATATATCCTTTATTAGAATGTTGAGAAATTTGTTTACCGTACTGGGGTAAAGAAATTAATGCACACAGATAATAGATAAGAACAACATAACTCTTTCTATTATTCGCATATGCCAAGACATTACATTATGCTTATGATGATTACAATGATTACTCGGAGGGTGTATATATACATCTCGAGGAACCTTCCCGAAGGGGTCCGTCGACTACATACAACATGTCGGCTACATAACAAGTACCTTTCCGAAGGAGCATATACCGATGGGATACATCCTAACACACATCCTATCGGCTATATCTTGACTACACAATATTTACTGATGACATCATCCCCCCCAAAAGAAAAAGTTGTCTCCAGACGACAATTACAAAATATCTGAGACAAATTAACAAATGAAACACATTAACTAACTAACTACAACAAGATAGATCTACCACATTACTTGCACATTCGTCCTGTGCCTGCACCAAACTGGTCTCCAAACCACGTTGCATCTGTAGCTTCTGTTAACACAATACTGTCTCCTCAAGTTGACCTTGATAGCCATCCGTGCTGCTTTCTCTAATTCCAACTCCTGGGTACTCTGAGCCAAGTGTCGCTGTACTGACTTCAACTGGATGATCAGCTCCTCCCGAGCTCTCTATGCATCCACCAAGATAGCTTCATGTCCAACACCTACTCCAAGTGCCTCAGCGTATCACCCCTTTCGAAGGGCTTGCTCTGTTGTTCTCTCCACCTCTGGTACATAGACACTCCAAGCACAACAGCTCCAAGTCTCATCAATTGGTCATACTTCCCACAACTGATAACCGCAACGACTGGCGGTCTAGGGGGCAACGCCCTCGTGGGGTCCTGGGGCAAAGCCCCAAGTGTGCTCCCTATCGCGATACAAGGCGGGGTCAAGGGGCAGCGCCCCCGCCGCCAAGACCAAATTAGCACTTTGAAACCCATAGAAAACTGCATGGAACACACTATTTTTGTGAGTTTCTTCTGATCCCACACTCTTTTTGGCAATCGCTGATGTTTTACTACTTTCTTATTGTTACTAAAATTTTGCACACTTGCTTATTGTTATTCATTGTGTGCCAAGAGAACATAAATGTCTTTGTATTTTTTTATTTTTAAAATTTTTTTTTCAAAAAAATACAATTGATATTTACATAGAATTAAATGAATTGATATGCTGAAAGGAAAGATCTCACACAAGCCGTGAGTATAGCTTATTCTACTATTTTCTTTCATAAAGAAATACACAAACAGAAGTACATATGAATGAAATAAATGAGAATAGAGATAACCAGTCATTGCCTGTTGCTTTGACTGGTTATGAACTCTTTCCCTAGCATACTCGTCCAACTCCAAGTTCCACGTTCTCCAACAACTGCAAAAAAGAGGGAAAACTGATGTTAGATCCTGAAGGATCTAAGCAATGACTACATATCTCTATTCCTATGCATACTCTATCTGTCGATGCATTTCATCATAAAAGAAAATTAGTAGTGACATTGAAATGAAATGATGAAATAGAAATAAATGTTATTTATGAGTGTCACGAGCCCGTGCTCGAACCTCGTGAAATACAGTTTATACCTCATAAAAAAAAATCAGAGTATCGTCAGGAGAGCATCATTTCAGCATGCAAAGACAAAGAGTATTCAGATGAAATGTGTAAAAAAGAGATCCATCAACATCTATAATGTAAAGGCAGCTTAAAAAGAACGAAAGGGAAGCCAAATTACAAGAGCTCATAGTGGGAACAATGTGATCTTCGTTAATGTACAGATAGACAGCTACAACAAAATTTAGCAACAAGTACAATCATCAATCAGTTTACAAGCTGGAGAACTTTTGGCACATTAATTGTTGTATTGAAGCTATAAGCTATCAAGGGTTTGATGAAAGAATTCCATATATCCCATAATCATACTTCAGTCAAGCAGCATGGAAGCTTTTACAAACAAATTAAACATCAAATACAACAAAAGAGATACATGTAACCAATTGCAGTCCAGTTCCCAAATATCAACTTTATTCAACAACAGTCTCACTATTAGGTGGCACCTTTATTCCAGATTGCCTTAAGAAATAAAATGCTGCATGCAGCCTTCACTCAAACTAATGATATTAGCAAGGTGCTAATGCAGTTGGCTTTGATGGAGTCACGAGTTTTGTTGTACATACAAATCTAAATATGGGACTGAATATATTTGCTGAAGCAAGTGTCCATGGAATGCTGAACAGTGGCTACATTCGAATGACTACAGGTTAGCTATCTGCTGCAAATAGAAATGATCCAGATCTAGCACAACTTAAAACTCAAAAAAAAAATGATGAAAGAAATCTATTCATGGCAGCCAACTCAAAGAGGCTCCAACAAATATTTCACAGTGGTGGCATCAACATACATGATGGCATTTACAAGGAAAGGAACAACAAAAGCCCGTGTGAAGGCATTTTAAAACTGAAAGATATATGTTATGCACGTCCAACAAATTCCTTCCAGGCATCTAAGAATGTAATGGCCGCTCAAACAACAAAAGAAAAGCATCAAATTTCTTACCATGTTTCTGGCAAGTCACAGTGGAGTCCAAATTCGAAGTGCTAGTAGATGTTTTTCACGATGGCTTCATCAAAACTGAAAGAAATCTATTCATGGCGGCCAACTGTTGATGCGAGTTTTATATCACTTACATAACATATTAGGATTTGAATATTCGATATAAGATATCAAACATGCAACTCCTCTCTTGAAAAGTTATTGCCAATGGGATATGAGAATAACTCCAATATTCCTTACTCTTGTGGATACTCACTCAGTTTTATCGATGTGATTTGTTGGTAATCACGTAGGCGGCCTTACGCTATTCATTCAAGGATGACTTGGGCTTTGGTGGAATGATGGTGATGGTGGCTCGATTTGTGAAATGTGCGGGTGGCAGATAATGTTGGTGGTGGTGATTAAGGATGTGTCTGCCAGTGATGATGTTGATGGGAAAGCGATGGTTGTGGAAGGTGAATGGATGTGCTTTGATACTTAACTTACTCCTCTAACTTGCTTCTCTAAGCTTCGACTACCCAACTACTTACTATTCTACTCCTACTCCTATGAATGAAAGGTTAGCAAATGGACGGGGATCGAACCTAATGAGAGCTGACCAGCGGCCTCACTTCCACAGGTGCAATGATTCAAAGGAATAATAAACTAGCTTCCCAACTAGCCGCTAGGATGCTAGTGGTCTAGTATTGATCCCTATCAAACATTTACCAATGCTACCATACAACTATCCATCTACTTCACTCCTATTTAGCTCCTATTTAGCAACTTGAAATGAAACCAACTTTAACAACTTGAAAGGAAATCTAATTAAGTGGGAGTAGAAAACATGCACTAATACTCAATGTTCTTAATCAACATGCAAATCACAACAATGAAAAAGAGAGCAATTTTGGTATTATCTTCGCAACAATTTCTCCAACCACTTTACAAATGAGAGCAAATGGCCTTTTATAGTGGCCAGAAATACAACAGACAGTGGAGATCAAAACAAGATCAACGATCCAAATTGGATCCTCAAAACCCTAATTAGGGTTGCCACTCCATCGGCCAATGAGAAGCCGCCACCTCATCAATGGACCAATGAAAAAGTGCAAAAAGTGGCAACCAATGAGAAGGCACCAAAATGGTGGCCAATCAGAAATAGACACTTATCCTATTCTAGAAGAAAGGGAAATTGCCACTTGGGCTTACATCAAATGATCTTCTAATATAAATCTTCCCTTTTCTTTCATCTTCTTAGCTAAGGCAATGAACTTAGCTAGCCTTTCGGTAACTTCTTCCATAGGAGGACAAGGTGTGTGCTTCACCCTGAGTTTCGCTGACTTCGCCACGCCACTTGCTGCTTGTAGTATCCTTTCGTAATCCTTCTCATATTCTTTCTCAAATCCAATAAAAGCATTGAGAGAGAAAAGGGTGCCCAAATGCTTCTTCTTGATAGCAACCTTCCTCAACTCATCCAACTTTGATCCAAAATCTGTTTCATTGACATCCTCTTCTCTGATATCCTCAAAATCAAGTGCCACCTCAACGTTGCTCATCATGGTTGAAATGGAAGTGTCGACGCTTGGGTTGTGATGTGCAGTTGCCTTTTGTATATCCTTTTGTGGTACCGCCATTGGTATTGGTTATTCGCCTCATTTTTTGAGAAGGGTGTTTTGGGCATCATATCCTCTTTGTCTTTCTTAGTCTTGTCCACTTGGGATTCTTACTTGCACTAACATCCTCCATGCTTGTCGCCCTATTATGGGATGGTAGAGTGGTGGACCAGAAGGCAAGTAAAACCAAGGGAAGCAATCCTTAGACTAGAACGAAAGAAGGATGTCAGCTTAAGGACCCCTTGCAACTCTAAATGATTTGAAATTACCTCTACCTATAGCCAAGGGGGATTTTCCTTCTTTTAGTCTGTCCTTCATCCCTATCATGTCCACTGTAGCAATATTGGTGTCGGTTATTCTCTTCATTTTTGAGAAGAAGGGAGTTTTGGGCATCATATCCTCTTTGTCTTTCTTAGTGTTTGCCCGCTTGGGATTCTTACTTGCACTAACATCCTCCATGCTCGTCGCCCTATTTCGGGATGGTAAAGTGGTGGACCAGAAGGCAAAAAGAACCAAGAGGAGCAATGCTTAGACTAGAACGAAAGAAGGATGTCAGCTTAAGGACCTCTTGCAACTCTAGATGATGAAAATTCACCTTAACCAATAATCTTACAGCGACTTTTCAGAATTAGGACTTGACCTTAAGAACTTCAAATCCCTTGCAAATCAGAAATTTATTATACAATTCACCTCCAAATAAAATTACCCAACCTAAGGCAAAAATCGCAGCCTCTTGAAAAAATCAGAATTTTATCTTCCACAAATTTCGGCTCCCACAAAATTTGGCTCCCACAGATTTCGCCCTCCACAATATTCGCCAAGCAAAAAGAGTGCAGATTTGCTCTTGCAAAATCACCAACACCTTGAGAAGGAGAAGTGAGAAGTGAGGAAGGAATGGGAGAGAGGCCTCCTCTTATACCCAACTTTTTTCTTGGACCCTGGGAGAAAGAAAAACAAATAATTAATGCAAAACTATGGCCCACAATTAAATACTTAACCAAAATTAATTTTGTCATCATGAAAATTGCCTTTTAAAATTGCCAATTAGTTCTAAATTGCAAAAAGAAATTAAATAATGCCTTGAGGGTGTTAAATATTTCCACTTAACGAGGGTTTAATAATTAATACGTCATTAAATTTGGATTTTGGCTAACCAAAAGCCATTTTTTCAATATTAAATTACCAATTTCATTAAAGGAAAAAAGTTTTCAAGGCAACTTTAATCTATTAAAACCAATTTTTTTGCAATTTCTCTCCAAATCGATTTAGCTAAGCAATTTTAGCTTTTTAACACAAATAAAATTATTTCTCTAGAGCCTAAAATCAATTTTGCAATTTTATTTCACCATCACAAAAATTAATCCTTTTCACCAAAAATAATCAAGATTTTCCAAAAGACCAGATTTAACAAAAATTTCATTTTTTGAAAATTATCCAATTTTATACAATTATATCCAAATTTTCAAAAGAAAATGTCTAAGTACAAAATTTACAATTTTATCCTGCCAAGTGTTGCTCTTTTAAAATTTATTCGGCCTAAGGATGAAATTGGTGGCTTTGGAAAATCAAGTTGAAACCGGGTGAAAATAAATCTAACCCTCTCCCCACTAGCCTTGAAGGTGTCCAAGACGTGAAATCTCAAAATTGGTGGACAATCCAAACATTTGCTGAGGCGATCAAAAAAAGGGGGGTCCCCAAAATTTTGGGGCGATGGTGTGAGAACCTCAAAACACCAACTCAAAGAACCAGCAAGATCCTTCACGATTTCTCCAGCAGGCTTCATGAATGGCGGCCACAAAAGAAGACCCAGCAAAAGCGCATAAAAGGGATGAGAAAAACGCATAGGAGGCTTTGATTTTCCTCACAAAACCCTCATTTTCCTTCATGGTGGCGAGAGCTCATCTTTCACAATTTGCAAAGTATAAAATGAGAAGTTTTGATGTGGTTTAGGGTATTCGTAGGATACCTCTAAAACTTTCTCTTTCCCATCGATTTTTTGTGGGGATATTTTCATCCTTTTCCAAGTCTTCTTTTTGATGCCGTGAACCTTCTCAATTTTGCTTGGCTTTAATCATGATTTTTGCAAAAATATCTCTCTAATTTTATTTTAAAGGTAAGATAAGTATTTTAGAATATACATTACAGTATTAGGAGTGTGATTTTAATATATCAATGTTAACAATATTATTAAGTGATTTATGAGTTAAATCATTTAAGTAAATTTATTAACATTGTTAATCCAATTGATATATTAGAACAATACTCATAATACTATAATAAATATTTTTATTTTATTTTATTTTTACCATTTTTAAAAATATTTATTATAAACTTTATAATTTATAATTAAATAAATATCAACTGGATTAATAATGTTAAGTGATTTAACGTATCATTTAATAACATTATTAATACAATTAATACTTATTGAAATAGATTATAAATGTTATAATAAATATTATTAATTTAAATATTAAACAATTTATGATGTATTTATCGAATTGATATTAATCAATATTGACTAGATAATTAAATCACAAAATATTTAATATTAATGATAAGAATAAGATATTTATTTTACTTTTAAAATAAAATTAGAAGGATCTTGAGATATTTTTGCAAAGTTATAACATGAGTCATGTGTTGGTAAGACTTGAAGGCCAAAGAGTTATTGTATTTTGGAGACTTTTTGGAGTCTGCTTGGAGATAATAACTGCATTTATGAGGGGTAGTTATGATGATATTATCAGACCATGCTTTTTGGGCTATTTTGTACACCTTTTGAAGTCTTTTCAAAGGCTCAAGTTTGGCCTTAAGGGCTGAATCCGATCCAACATTTATGGCTTTCAAAATGCAGTTGGATGAGAGTGCATATGTATGAGTTGAAGGCTCATTTTGCAGGAGGTTCTTCTTTTCTCTGCTTGGGTTTTTGTTTTTGCAAGTTTTTTAGACTTCTTGACAGGAGAAGAGACCTTTTGTAACCCATTATTGAGAGAGATATACAGATTGGCAATACTTTTGGATAGGAATTTCAGCTTGTGCCTTCTCTTTTTTTGTGTTTGTGTGTCATGTTGATGCCTTCTACAGGATTGTTTTAGTCTTTTGCAAGTTGAAAGTTGTGTTATAGGGCAATTTTGGATTGTGAGTAAATTATTCTCCTTTTAGAAACTGTTATTTTAACCTTCTTATCAATTATTGATGCAAGGATCCTGATTACTAAGTTGTGCAAAGAAGTTTTGTTGTTACTATTTTTATTATGTGTTGGTTATCTGTTAGATGTTATAGATACTTTTTTTGGTGCATCACCCTTAGGATTTAGATCTTTATTTCTTGTTATCCTTCTCCCCTTTTCCTCCATAAAAAAGAATTAGTTTCAAGTGGTATAGAGTGATTTACCAGATAGGAAGCCGACCTATAATCCGGAGATTCATTCCAGCCATAGTTTACCCACAACCTTGGAATGTTTTGATGTGTCTCCAAAAGGTTAAGTTTTTTGCAAATTTAACAGGGTGCAATTTTGGTAGATAACACTTATGTCTTTCCCTTCCCTTGGGCATCATTTGACTGCTTCCTTCTGCCTTCTCTGCAAACGAAAACTATCTACAAAATCTCCAGCCAAAATCGGCCTCTGCTTGTGCAAGCTCGTACGGTGACAATAAGTAAAAATCCGTACGGTGATCTTCTACAATTCTGAACAATCAAACTTTCGTTCTTCTTGAGTGTACGGATATCGTACGGAAGGCCTCAGATATTTTCCTAATTCTCCTGAATCAAGCTGTACAGTGCCCACAGAGCATAAACTTGACCATACGACGATTACTTAACTCTTGCGTTTGAATGACATAAAAATCTGTATGGTGTTTGAATATACAGCTCGGAAAGAGCTCGTAATCCTCCATCTGCCAGTGAAAAAGGCCGTTCAATGAGTCTAGGTCGTCCTTATTTGACCCTCCTTCCAGTCTCAATACTCCCTCTTTATCAGGTTCCATTCTCTTCTTCCCCTCGTCATCCTCTCCACCTTCGCCTTCGGAACACGATGACAAAGCCTCCTCACCTACCATTTGTTTGTGCAGGTCAATTATGAATCTTCTCTCTCTGCGCTCTATTGATAGGGTATTCTTCTTCCAATCATGCTTAACCTTTTCTTGTATGAGCGATCCTTAGCCCAAAATGGCATCATATCCTCTCCTCTTTAGCAAGATGACGACGAAGTCGAGCAAGAACGACTGTGTTCCAATAGTCACCGGCTATGCCATCAGGACTCCCAACGGTTTGATTCCGTGTTGGTCCGTTGTTAGCAACTGGAATGTAGATGGCCATAATGTCGGCTGTCCCAACCTCTTCCAGGTATCCTCTGGTAACACATTGACACCGGACCCTCCATCCACAATCGTGTCTGTCAGAATAGTCCCCAGAATCCCCATATCGATGACTGCCAGATGCCGTCTAGATGAGAGGGCTAGTAGCATTGGATCCTCTGCACTTGCGCCACTTTCCTTCTCTCTTTTGTCCGCTGTACTTGCTCCACTTTCCTGCTCGCTTCTGTGTTCTCTTGGTAGTTTAGCAGTTAGAGCGGTGTTTGTGAGTGTCGATTGGAGTTGAGGCATTGTGAGCAGTAGATTGTTTATTTTGACTGGTACTTTAGTTTGTAATATCTGGCGTACGATGTTTTGTTCTGCACAGGTCCTTGCTGTGGTATCGGTAGTGTCCTTCAGGTGTGCTTTCTCCTCCTGTGTTGCTTTATGGATTTCTACCCGCACTTCCTCCAGTCTCTTCTTTTCTTTCGTCGGGTCGGGGTACAGTTTTGCTTGCTTCCGTGTGATTGCCAGAACCTCTTCTTCGTGTGTCTTGATGGTGATCAAGTTGACTCCTGATTTTGGGCACTTGGCATCTTCACGATCTCCCGGACCGCACCATTTTCATAACAACTTCGATGCGTTTGCCGTTGTACAGTCTTGGTCAAAGTGGCCTCACAAATGACATGCTCGGCATTGAAATATCGGCCGGCCATTCGCATTGTACTGAATTCGACTTTTGCTGCCATTATTATTGTTGCCATTGTTGTTGTTTTGACCTCGTCGATTATTTTTGTACCCTCTCGACGTGGCACCCTCCGTACTGGTGTTTCCGCTCCCTCCTGGCGCAGAAGCCTCCTGTGTTAGGAACACTTGTTGAGGTCCTCTTGTTTTCATATTGAAGGGGCATTCCTTTGTGGAATGTCCTATGATCTAGCAGATGTCGCAGAATTGGTCCTTCAGACAGGATCCTTTCGTATGACCTTCTTTCTTGCACTCTATACACCATAGCTCATTTCCCTTGGTCTCCTTCTGCATGTTCTTAAATTCTTTCATCATCCAGATCATATCCTTTTGGAGGGCTTGGACCTTCTTGCTGCCCTTTTCGTCATCGCTGCTCTCCCCTTACGAAGATGCGTCGTCTTCTAAATCGGATGAGCTACTCTTCTTTTTTGTCTTCTGCTCACTTTTTAAGTTCATTGCTCGATTGTATGCTTCAGTGTATGACGATGGCGGCACAATCTTCATCTTCTTCCACAACTTCAGGTGTAGGCTTTCAATTAACCATCTTTTTTGTAGCCTGTTAGCCGGCTTTTCTTCCATTTTATTTATCAAGTCTTTTAATTTCCTGGCGTAGACTTGGATTGTTTCATTTTTTCCTTGTTTTGTGTTGTATATCTCTACTACGATCTCATTGTCATCGCGCAATAGTTCAAATTCCGTAATAAACTCCTTTTTGATGTTGTCTTAATTGTTTAACTTTTGGGGATCTGTATCGTCAAACCAATCAATTGCGACACCTCGTAGGGTGGTTGGAAATTGCTAGACCCATTTGTTTGTATCTGTTATGCCATTCGCCCTCCAAATCGTTTCGCATGTTTTACAATGTTGGATTGGATCGGCTACTCCATCACCATGAAATTTTGGCAATTTTTCCTTTGGTCCTACCATTAGTACTGGATGCTGTTTGGCAGTGCGACACCGGCACTATTTAGCACTCCGACCCCGATGCTTTGTATTTCGGTACCAACGCTTTGTATCCCGACACCAACGCTTTGTATTTCGGCACCAACGGTTTGCTCTCTGGTACCAATGCTTTGTATCCTGACACCAACGCTTTGTATTTTGACACCAACACTTTGCTCTCCGGTACTAACGCTTTGTATTCCGGCACCAACGCTTTGCACTCCGGTACCAACGCTTTGTATCCCGACACCAATGCTTTGTATTCCAGCACCAACGCTTTGCTCTCTGGTACCAACGCTTTGTATCCTGACACCAACGCTATGCTCTCCGGTACCAACGCTTTGTATCCCGACACCAACGCTTTGTATTCCGACAGCTGTGCTTTTTGGTGAAGAAGGGTCTCTGTTAAGCGAATTTGTTCGTTCTGGAAGTGTATCACGGACGAAGAGTTCACTCCATGCTTGTGCTCCCTCGGCACTTCGAGCTGTGCAAGTTAATTCCTTTCCGTCTGGATTCTCTTCCCTCGGGAAATATAGGTTCAAAAACTCCTCCCTTGCTTCTTCCACCAACTCCACTTGTTGTCGAGTCTCCTCCAACAATTCCTCAGTGCTTCTGTGTCCGTTGACAATCTTCTGGAACCTCCTTCTGTGTTCGGCTTGTTGTGCCAAAATTAGATTTTCTTGTGCTGTGCGTATTTCATTCTTGTCTTTGAGCTTATTCTTATTCTTGTTCAGCTAATTCGACATTAGTCTTCATTCCTCCACCTTTGTTCCAGGTCCATTGGGCAATGTGTAATGACCCCAACAGGTTATAACTTTTTCAAACACCAAAAATCTTTATACTTCAGTTGTTTGACATTTCGTCAAACACTTTGCAAGCAAGCTCTAATACCACTGTAATGACCCCAATAGGTTATAACTTCTTCAAACACCAAAAATTTTTATACTTCAGTTGTTTGACATTTCGTCAAACACTTTGCTTTTAAGCTCTGATACCACTGTAATAACCCTCCTCAAATCTGCTCTCAAAGATGCTGATTGAAGGCTCAAAGAATTTTGTCAAACAATTCACATGCAAGAGACATATGACTGATATAGTATTTCAGCTTGTTTTAAATGACTTTTTCCAATTTGCATCAATGAGAATCTAGTGATAGAAGATTACAATGAACTACACAATGACCTAACATGAGTGTGCTCCTAATTTTGACAATATTTAGTGCATATATTATGATCTAAGCATGAGAAAAGAACACCTACAGCCAACTGGCATTTTTTGCAAACAGTTGGTATGCAAACTATTTAGCTGATAAATAATGAGATTGAATTGCTTAAATGACACCAGCAACTATTATCTTTTTGATTGCAATCAAATTTCTAATACAATGATCATGAAATATGGCCAAGACTTTGGCATTTACATGGATTACCAAAATGACAATGCTGGTATAATGCACACTTACAGCTGAAACTTATAATACCCTAAAAAAAACAATACTAACAAGGGAACGTGGTTGTAGATGGCTGTAATAATTTTCCTTTAATGCTGCCCCTTCTGCTTTACTTTTTCGAACTGCTTTTTCGGTTCCGCTTTTTCCGCTTGCTTTTTCGATTCCGCTTTTTCCGCCTGCTTTTTCAGTTCCGCTTTTTCTGCTTGCTTTTTCAATGTTGCTTTTTCCGCCTGCTTTTTCGGTTCCGCTTTTTTGGACTAGTTTTTCGTTTCTGCTTTTTCGGATTGCTACCCTGTTGAATCTCAAGACCATATCTTTCAATGGCGTCAAGATTTTTAGCTTGAAGGGATTTCGTCCTTCAAACTATTGAGACATAACCTCCAGAAAATTCTCCAATTTCTTTGATATTTCCAACCATGCATAAAAGAAGCTCTTCCATTTCGTTTATAGTGTTCTCACAAGAGCTCCATCATTCGTTTTCTCAATGTGGGGTAAAACATAACTCCCTTTATGTAACTTATGTCTCCAATGTGTTATAAAATAAAGGGGACTCTTTTAATTTAAATATTTTTCACAAACTATAGTCTATGCATTAATAAAGTTAAATATTTAAATTTAACTTTATAAAATAGCTTTATCAATGCATAACAAATCTTATCAATGATAAACAAGTCTTCTTGTCGATTTTTTAAACAATTACCATTGACATACCATTGCCACTGGATGTCCGCCCATGTCCAAGATGACTTACTATAAATAGTAAGTATGCCCAAAGTTGCCTCAAAACCCCTCAGAAAGACCTGCAACTGAAACTATATAGGTCAAATGGCCTCTAAGCCCCTTTAATGTCTTGGTTAGCCTACGGGACCGTGGGGAAATAGGCTAATGACAACATCATGCTATGAATGCTAAAAAGGGGACATTACACAATGGTGCGAAATGTTTACCGTACTGGGGTAAAGAAATTAATGCACACAGATAATAGATAAGAACAATAGAACTCCTATTATTCGCATTACATTATGCTTATGATGATTACAATGATTACTCAGAGGGTGTATATATACATCTCGAGGAACCTTCCCGAAGGGGTCCGTCAGCTGCATACAACATGTCGGTTACATAACAAGAACCTTCTTGAAGGAGCATATACCGATGAGATACATTCCGATACACACCTCGTCGGCTATATCCTGACACACACCTTGTCGGCTACACAATATTTACTGATGACAAAATTCATTCGGAAAATTATTTTGTTTTAACATATATTTTCTCTGTCTGATAAATATGAGGCACCCAGTTGTCTCTTATCTCAAAATCACTACATCTATCTCATCTTTTAGATGCTTTACAAATGTTAACCATACACCCACAAATCATCACACGATCTATAAATATTTCTTATTCTATAATGAAAGGCTCTATAAATTATAAATTGATATTGTCGCTTGGCTCTTGAAGCCCTTGCTTCTTCCTTGGCTTGTTCCTTTTCTTTTTTGTCTTCTTTAGTGAAAATTCTATTTCACCTTATTCTTATTTCTGTGTCAACACCTTTTTGTGCTATGGCTGGTGGCTAAGTTTTGGAACTAAAGAGGAGACTATGCAGAGGAGTTTGCATTTGCTCCTTTAAGTCATCTTTTGATACCGTAAAGTTTGTTCATGCACTTTCAGGTTTAAGTTTTCCTCATGCTTGACCAAATAGTCATGTGATTTCTTAGTGGTTGCTTGGCTAAAATGAGTAGTATGAGACTATGATTTACCAATGTTGTTGCCTTATTTGTTGAGACATTTTCCATCATTTTAGCTATTAGTTTTCCTCTAAGTTGCTGTTCAGGTGCAGATGCGGATGTGGGTGCACAATTGTTTTTGGGTTTTGGATTGCGTTTGGATGCATGCACGCACATGCACATGCGCACACACGTGCACACACACACAGATATATATGCATATGTATAAAGAAATGCAAGAAATATACAAAATTAAATCATTTGATAGTATGATAAATATTAAATGCCAATTGATAGTTAAGAAATATTCAAATTGAAATAACTAATAAGCCATATCATATATATCTATGTTCACAATTCCAATGCAAATCTGAAAATCATTACTTTTAGATTATCAGAATTTTGTTCATGGTTCAATGATTACAACAAAATAAGAATTAAAAACAATGAATGACCTTTCTATTGGGATCGTTTTAGGGTTTAGAGGCAAAAGAAGATAATTAAAGAAACTCATTTGACGTTTTCTAGCAAATTGGTGTCGGGATGCTCGTAGATGCGCCTTGGTAAGCTTTGGATGGGTCTAGGAAGTGCATCATAGGAGTGTGGATGCTCTTTGGATGCATTGGAACACATCTAAAGGGCATTTACAACCCTGTGATGCGCTTCTCGGAACCATCTAGAGCGCACTAGGACTTGAATCTATCTCTACAAGCACTCGCATTTGCCTCCAGGCCTATTGGGAGAGAATTTGTAACTAAGTTTTCCCTACTAGATGTTGGAAAACATAATTGGTTTAAGGCCTTTTTAACATTAAGCAAATTGCCCAAATAGCCAAATTCACAAGATATGGAGTAGAAGTAGATCCAGAGAAAAACTTAGTATCATCATCTTGACCTTTGAAAATATTTGTGTTACTCTTTCTTCTCCTTATGGAATCAAAAGCATTATCCTCTGCAATATCCCAATCAGGAAGTTACAAGCATCCACTAGCTTGAACCAACTTTCTCCCCTCTTTTAGAGTGATAGTCTCAACACTTGTACTTAAAATTAGGAGAGGTATATTACTTTTTATAGCGTTGTACCCTTTCTTTGTCAAGATTACCTTTCTTCAATCCATCTTAATCCCCATTTTCCTTACCTTGCACATTTAGGAAAGTCTTTGAATGTTAGGGGCCTTATGAAAGTAGTCATCAACCAAATGTTTATCACAAGCTTTAAGACTCATGGCTTCAATATTCTCTATAATATCATCCCGTTTTGACCAAGTCTCAATATTTCAAACAGCCTCTTGCCTTGTTGAGCATTGGGTACACCTAATGGCATCAACTACAAAATCTTGTGGTAGGTCCCTTAGTAACACAATAAACTACTAATTGAGATATTAATATAACAAGCTTTTTGGTACATCCCTTTGTATTGGTTGGGGGATTGTTGACGTTGATTGCTCTAATAAGCCTTGTTTATATTTCTTGCATAGATTCTTTCTTAAGATGTCCCTGTTTTCCAATTTGTGACATTTCTAGTTCTTGATTATCAAGTAATCTTTCCATGTATTTGTACACTATTTCAATTGGGTTTTTGAGAGGAGGAAGTACTCTTAAATAGTTTTCATCCATCATTCAATTTTTCTTTCAGACAAAATAATTGGCATTCATTTGTCTTCTCCTTTTCTTCTCAATCTTAGTTGTGCAATGTTTAATTAAATCTTATGGCTCATCATAATTGTGATTTATTCCTGACATGCTTTGAGCCTTTTTTTTAACAGTGAACCTCATGAGATCATAAGGTCTCTATTCATCGCAATACCTTTTGCAAATCATCCATATATTTAGTTACCATTTCAATACCTTATTTCCCCAATAATGAAAAATCAACAATATTCATTGTGGGAGGAAGGGAACCATTCTTTTCAGGGTCCATGGAATCATATTATTTATAGCTTAGTTACCGGATTCGTGCCCTAGAGGCCAGATCCGGATTCGGGTCCAATCCGGATCCAGATTCATGCAGATCCGGGCAGGATCCTTGTTTTACATAGTGGATTCGTCAGGATTCATGGCCCACGAATCCTGACGAATCCACTGTGTAAAACAAGGATCCTGCCCGGATCTGCATGAATCCAGGCACGAATCCTCAAGGATCCAGCGTGAATCCTCAAGGATCGACAGGTTTAAGTGAGTCTAAGTTATTTAATATGACTTTTTTAAATATATATTTTTGCTTTCTAGTGCTAAAATGACCTTTTTATGCATTATATATACTAATAAATGAGAGAAACAAATAAATATATATATATATGTATATATATATATCTGTTACTAGTTGGGGCTTGGGCAAGATCAGTAATATATATATATATATATATTCACGAATCCCCCACGAATCCTAATCGGGGAAAAAAAAAATCACGAATCCACGGATCCGATTCATGTGCCCGAATCGGTAACTAAGATTTATAGTGTTTCATTGCTTCTAAGAAAGGAATCATGGACAATACTATGTGGGGTAATCTCTACAATTTAACTATGGCTCAATGCATTCTTATTGGAGTGTATAGTGTAGAAAAACCATTATCCATAATTCTTTATTCTCCCATTAGGATGCGTGTCATGATGTTTGATAAATTCCATTAACTAATTAACTATGGCTCAATGCATTCTTATTGGAGTATATAGTGTAGAAAAATGATTATCCATATTTCTTTATTCTCCCATTAGGATGCATTTCATGATGTTTGATAAATTCCATTACTTCTTTTGTCAACCTTGGTCGCCACTCTTCCAATTTCTTCAGTAGAAGATTAGCAGACTAGGTTTTAACATTGCAATATGGGTGATTCCTATCCATGTGTTTAGACCATAGTTGCATTGGCTTTACTGGACCTCTAAGAAGAATTAGAGGTGCACACCTGATTGTTAGAATATTATCTCAATTTATAGCTAAAGTATGCAATAAAATGTAATGTAAGAGTGAATACTGATGAGCACATGATTATACTGAGAGGGTGGAGGATGAATTAGTATAATAGAATTCTTTACTTTTTAAAACATAATATCATAAAGATATCGATTGCACAATATGATTCACCCTAAGATTCAACAATTACACAACACAAGAAGATTTATGTGGAATCCCTTATGGGAGAATACCATTGCAAAATATCCTCAAAAGTATTTTATTTAAATATTTAATTATTTTGGGTTGTGGATTCACAATGCAAATTGTCCAAAGTTTAAAAAAACTTTTTGTTCTCATTCCAATGAGCTATAATATTGAGGTTCTTGATAAATTCTTTTAGCTGAAAAGAAAAAGCTAAATAAATTTAATTAAAATATACCTCAATAATGCACCCAAGTTGCAGAAATGGTTGAAATTCATTGGAATAGATATGTACAGGAGTCATATTTGTTGATTTTTTGAGGATCTACTACAAATGTATTAACACTGCCATTGTATTTGGTATGTGTGTTCCAAATGTAATATCCTCTTATATTTATATTGAGAATAGGCTATGAATGGACATGTCCCTTAAAGGGACATTTTTATTCATTAATAAAATAATTAATATAATAATATATTTAATCATATATATATATATAAATTTCTCTCATAAATATATGTCTCATTTATATCTCATCTAACTATATATATGTTTATTTGTTAGAAGCTACTAGACATCAACACTCCCTCTTAGTTAGGGAGGATAAACATACAAATTACCTTAAAGTAATATCAAGTTAGCAAGATTAAGGATATCTCTGAAGAGAAGATATCCATCATTTTGATATCAAATTTGATATCAAGAGTATTGGTCTCCCAGAATATCAGCATATGATATTCACCGAACACTCAAAAATGTTTAATATCACATATGATATCATGACTATTGGCCTCCTAGAATATCAATGAAATTCACCAAATACTCTTTGAGTAATGGCCTTCTAGAATACAAGATATTCATCAAATACTGTGAGTAATGGCCTTCCAGAACATTAGGATGCGTGATATTCACCAAGTACTCTATGAGTAATGGCCTCCGAAAACATCAAGATGTGTGATATTCACCAAGTACTCTAATTAATGGCCTTCTAGAATATCGATAACATTTACCATGCACTTAAAAAATGTTTATAAGATATGTGCACATGCATTCTCATAATGATTACCATATGAACATTCACAATGCAAAGTATAATCTATCGTGATCTGCATAGACATCATAAGATACCCATCATAATAGAAAAATAAATTTATTGTAAGATCATTACCTTTTAGTAACTTATACAAATACAAGTGGCATCATTTAGAAGTCGTCACTTCCTCATGATGTATACAGGGTTTAGGCCCATTAAAATCACATTGTCACAAGGTATATCATGAATCATAGTCCTCTTGTCTGCTATAATTTATTTATCAATGTAGAATCCATCTCAACATGGTTACTCCTTCTAAACCAATATGAATAAGATTTCCAAAGGTTGTCTGAATCACATCTTCTATTTGCTCCATCTCTTTTTAGGTTGCCTCTAATAAAATGTCAAGGTTCCTCTGAATCTCAATCTTCTAAGGTCCTCCTCCAAAGTTGCCTTTGAAGAGTGTTAGACTCCCTCTGAATCTCATATTAATCTCCCTTTTTGTGCAATTGCATTCTCGGAAGGAAAAGATCAAGGCGCAAGGCTCTTATAGTATATGCAAAAATACAAATAAGAGAGAAACTTCATTGATTAGTTAAATAAAATATGAAGGATAATAAATAATTCTGCATAATAATATTAAATCATTCCAATGCAATATAGATAAATATCTAATTTAAAGATATACTTTAATCTATACTCACTTATATTCTTAAGAGATTAAATTACCATCTTGTTTGCACATCAACTAATATTTTTATATTTAATAATGTCAAATTATTAAATCAAAGGATATTTCTACATATATATGCATTTTTATATATTTTAGATATTTAATCATATAGTCAAATTTAAATATTTATTAAACATTATCCATTTGAATTGACAAATATCTCAAAATGATTGAATATAACTAATATATATATTCAATTATAATATCTAATAAATAATGAATGTATAGAAATCAATGAAATGAACACATACCTTTATACTTACCTTTCTCTACCCACATGTACCTTGATGGTCATCTCATTATATTATATCTTTTATATCCATTCAATATTGATCCTGTCAGACTTGTTGACAAGAGCAGTGTTATTTGGATTTGCCAAACACTTGTTCATTTTTCAAATAATAGGTACTGCCACCTTGGTAGGCCCACACTTAAGGAACACTTAAATCACTAAGCAAGCTTCGAAAATAACGTCAAATTACTTCTGGTCAAAGCAATATGGAAACTACTTTGATAGAAATTTGGTAATTCTGCTCATAAACCTGAGTGTTAGTGTACCTCGTTGTGAACAACAAAGGTAGAAACATGACGGGCCTACTCAACCAATGTGTCCATAAACATGGTCTTATCATGTTGGATGTGTCCCTCCGGAGCAACATTTGTCACCAATACGAGGCTTGACATCAAGAAAGAGATTAGAGGAGATGAATGTTCTCGAGAGATATCCAATTGCCCTGTGCTAATGTTTTCAATGCAAATTTATGGCACTGATAATTTCCAACACCTAGGACATACATACAAGAGAGTTGTTTCTCTTGCCCAGGCAATATGATGAGGAAGTAAAACATGGGGAGATCAATTGTCTGCTCTAGCCAAATACAGGAAGAAATAAAAAACTACTCCCAACCTGTATTTGTTCGATCTCATCCTATCACATACTATTCCACTGTGGCCTTCCATTATTCTTGATAGAAGGACTACAATGGAAGTATTGTGATGGTAGTTGACCTTCATTGCATTTATCAATTTTCCTGTAATGTGCAACGCTTTTCACTACGGTTGTATTTGCCAAATAGACTACGCTTCAGTCAGAAAACTCCGCTAAGATCGCACAGGGATTGGTAGGAAGTCTTAGACAGTCAGCCTTGATTATAATCTCTTCAGATATTGTCGAATATTAATTATAAGTGCTTCAGCCTGATACAGATTATATCAAAGCTTATGAATCACCTTCCAATAAGATTGTGACCCGCGATTCCTTAAAAAAACTTTCCGTGACGTGATAGGTATTTACGTAACTGAATAATCTCCCATTGATTCTCCTAGAATTACATTTCCTGTTTTTCGTCTGCCTGCCACTAGTCTCTGTCTCTATTTAAATATCAACTACTATACTAGTAGTTTTGTTGAGTGACGAGAAGTGACTTCTCATGAAACCTTGTCTTCTCATATCTGATTTCTTCCTTCTTTAATTGCTACTTACAGATTGAATCTTTTAACCAATGCTTTATCAATATAGTGATCAGCTGTCATAGAACTGGTTACTTCCTTCTGCTTTATGTAAAAGTTTTCCCATTATCAAGTACAAGCTTCCTTTTCTACATTTGTAGTATGTCTCTGATACCATGTTGATTTTTTGAGGATCTGCTACAAATGTATTAACACTACCATTGTATTTGGTATGTTTGTTCCAAATGCAATATCCTCTTATATTTATATTGAGAATAGGCCATGAATGCAATATCAAGGGACATGTCTATTCATTAATCAAATAATTAATATAATAATATATTTAATCGCACACATATATATTATATTAATTTCTCTCTTATTTATATCTCAATTATATGTCATATAATTATATATATGTTTTTCCATCAGAAGCTGCCAAACATCAACAATATTGATGATGACTGATGACAGTTTGAACCAACCAAATGACATACTATAAATACTACTCTTTTCAAAACTCTTGGAGCGCACACCAGAAGCTAAAAATAACCTTGGATAGTCCCCTGAGTCTTATAGGCCATCTGAACTTGTTGGTAATGTGAAATAACTACTTTGATAAGGTTGGCATACACCCATAACATCAAAGCCAACCAAAAAGAAAGAGTCCAAAAATGGGAACATTCCAATCTTTCTCATTTAGATTGCTGCAATCAGGATATATCTCTTTTTCCGGAGGATCTCTCTCTTATGTTATGCTCAACAGAGGCAAATCTTCGCAAACTGACTCAAAATAGGACATGTCATTGTAACTCTAGTCACTTTGTGATATATGACTTCTGGGGTATCCTTTATCTGGGAAGAAAAGTTGAAAGTTTATTCTAGAAGAAAGGCCACGCTCTTGCGCCTTTCAAAGATGATGGTCTTTGTTATGATTCTGCAGAAGTTCAACTGAAAATGACTTCTATTTTGCTAGGAAATTTTGTGGCTTGAGAGTGCCGCCATGTGCACATATTTAGTGACCAAGCATCAATGAAATAGTTACAAGATCACTAAGAAAAGAGCTATTCCTGAAGAACATTAACTTGCAATTCAGTTCAAGAACAATGTAATTCCCTGCATGAATGTGTTGCTAAGTAAAAAGATATCAACTTAATACGGTTTCTTTCTTGCCAAGCAATAACAAAACTGCTTTTGTCTCCTAAATGCCAGATTTGAGTGCATTATTAGATGTAAAATAACATGCTGCTTTCTAAATAAATGTTCATATCAAGACTCCATGGCAAGTCCTTTAGAAATCCAATATTTTAAAAACTAAGATCATGATATTACGAATAAAATATTGTCTTGAAAATAATGAATATTATTTTTAATGTTCTTATGCAGTGTTTGCAAACACATTAATGAGAAATTAAAGCTACCATATTTAGTATAAGTTCTGTGATAGAACATGGCCTGGACAAAACCAAAGAACAAAATAAAAAGAAGGCCCTGGAGTTTGAATTGGAGTAAAATTAGAGGATAAATGATTATCATATACATGGAAGAGGCTATAAATCCAGGTTTCAAAGTGCTTGTGTGGATAATTTATGAACTGTATGCTGGTTTGATAGTAACTAAGTGACAAAATGCAGTTTGTTGGGTGAAAAGGAAATTGCACATAACTTAGTGAATAGTATTTCAGCAAGTTTATTTCTAGTGGATGTTGTTCTCTTTTGAGATGATATTTTAAAAGATATTTTACATTTGTTTGTGGCATCTGCCCACCAAGATTCTGCTTATTATCTAATTCTTCTCTCTCTTTCTCTCCCTGCAGAGGGAAGTGGTGGAACAGTTATTACAATCATCTACCCAATCCCATCCCATAATTTGTGATAGCCTTAAGAAGGTGTATCCAAGACAGAGTGGTAACGCTGAAAAATATGCAGTCCATGGTTTGTCACTTGCTCTACCTCGAGGACAGTGCTTTGGTATGCTTGGTCCCAATGGTGCTGGGAAGACTACCTCCTTAAACATGGTAAATTTAAATTTGTTAAACATCTTGAAATTTGGTATATTTCTCTTGGTATCTGATTTGTCACATATTTTTTTTTTTTTTGTGTGTGTATACGATTTGATATGTAAGTTATGCTTGCCTTCCAATATCAGATGACATTGACTTGTGTATTGTATTTCTTTTTTGTTCTGGATCTGTAATTTCCTCCAAATCTACTTAGAACAAGTGAATCAAGCAAATAAAATACTGTTCAACTTGGACATATAAATGGAAGTGAGAATTGGCTAAATTAAAGAGCCATTTGCAATGAAACAAAGTACCAAAGTGAAATTATACATCACAAACAATTTTTTGTTTTAGGAAAACCCTCCAGAGGAAGTAATAAAAATGTTTGGTAGCGGCAATTTCTCTTCTGCAAGGGTGTATTTCTCAAATGCGTTAGTAGAGTTGCTGTTACAACCTGTGTCAAGCAATTCAACTTCAGCTTTGTACCTTTAATTTTTCTCCTTTTTGATCTAGTAGATGACTCAAACCAGTCTCCTCTTCTCTATGCTGCTGCTCCTGTTCAAACTCTCCTTGTTGAATGCAAGGAGTGATGTTTTTAAATCTAGACTGTAAGCAGGCTTTATGCACTAAAGTGCTATTCCAATTGTCTAATCTGATTCTCTTTTCAAATAACAGTTGAATAAGTGGATTTAGGTCTATCCTAAGCAAAATAAAGCATCAAAGTCACAATTTAATAAGAAATCAGAAGTGAAAAGGATCAGAGATAGCGAGGTCTGTTTGATTTGACATTTGATGCTGATTTATTAGTGACAGAAGGCTGGAAGGTACAGGAGGGGCAGTTGGAAACTGTTTTCTAGGTTCTAGAAACTATGTTAGATTCAGATGACCTGCCAGACAAAATAGTGACTAGGGGTCAAGCAATCATGAATTATGGGGGAAGAAGAATCAACTCAAACAGGAGGTTACTAGCCTAAATGAAGTCATTTGGCAACAATCTTCTCAAAGTGCTGTTATTGTGTCTCAGACGTCCAAGGAAAGAAAGCTGATTGAAGCTGCCAAGTCTTGGATAGGAGAAATCATCTCTAAAGGAGTTCGAGCCATTACAGAAACATTTGCAGTTCTTAAGCGTATCAAAGATATGAATGAAATGGAGCAAAATTTGATTTCCTCCTTGATTCAAGAAGTAGATGATTTGAAGGAGATTCTCAATGACTTGGGTGAGATTGCTAAATTTGATTTAGATGCCATGGTTTCATGTGACATTCTTCCATCCTGTGAAATGTTCTTCAGATATCAAGGGCTTATGGGTTCTAAAGATGAAACATTGAGAAAACTTTACAAAGTTGCAGACAGCTCTTGGAGATTGCTAGAGGATAGAAACATGGATCACATGTGATTTGGGACAAATGAGATGTCAGGTTCTTGATGAACGTGGTAATCTGATTGCAGTTGAAAGGGCAAATTCAGAATATACAATCAGGATCAGTGCTGATTTAGATTCTGAGGATTTTGGTTCTCACACAATGAACGAATTTGTCTTGTATAAATCTTCGACAAAACACTTGCTAGATTTGCTGGCGGCAAATTCTAAGGATGTGCAATCAGCATATGCAGATGTAGTAAGGATAGAGGCCATATCAAAGACAATGGAGATTTTTGATCTTCCTATAGTGTGTGATGTTATCATCAAGTTCAAGGCACTAAAAAACAATCTTCAAGATTGTTATTTTTTATTTATTTCTGTTTGTAGATCTAAGAGGATGCATTGCATGAAAAGATGTAATTACATGTAATTGCGAGTTGCATGTGTGTTGCATCTAACTCGATAATTTCTCTTCTAGTTAGACTAGGTCAAAGTTGGTTGAGTTGCTCCCACTTTTTCCTCCATCTTTTTCTCAACTCCTTTGCCTATATATAAAGGAGTACCCTCTCATTGTAAAACATATTTTATCTTTTATTGTATGCAAGAAAGCTCTGGAGAAATTACGCCAGCAGAACTTTGTTTGTGTAGCACTATTTTGAGAAAAAAGTGAATACAAATGAGCAATTGAGACTTAACTTTAATTGAGTGAGATTGTTAGTTGTGTGAATTAGAAGCTTTGTCTGTAATTCACATATGTTATCTATGATTCATGTAATCTTGTGTTCTTGATAATTGAGTGTGAAAAAAGTTAAGGAGCAATTGGAGTTGGAGAATTGACTAGGAGCAATTGTGGAGATATATAGTTGGAAGCTTTGTATGTAGCTTATATTTCTCTCTTGATTCCCAAAATAGTTAAGATATATTTACTTTTGCAAGTCTTTGTGCCCTTTTAGTAAAGCATATTCATATAGAATTGCAACCAGACTTAGAGCCAAATCGGTACACTATCAGCTAACCTTTGAGTTAGTGTTTGTTTATCGATATCACTATTCTCAGCTTTTAGATAGAAGTGTAGTTAGAGATTTCACCCTGCCCATTAGTCGCTCCATGAGTAAGTGGATTCTTTCCTGAAAGTTAAGAGGAAAGAATATTAGTTACATCCCTTTACAAAATCTCTCAGCTTTTTGCTTACCTTGAGTTGATCCAAGGAATGGTGAGAAGGGGGGGCCTTCCCTTTAAGGTAGGAGAGAATTTATCTCACACACTGTGGTTGGTCATCCTATTTTGCGATTGGATTTTACCCCAAATTGTTGGTTGCAAAATATCCACCCAACAAGTCAGTAGGTGATTCTTACATTACAGAGTTTTGGTGACAAAAGAATGAAGTCTCTAAGAAACAATGAAAGTAGATTAGCCAACGTATATCTTATGATAATTAAGGAACACATCCACATACATATCGTGGCATTTGTATTATGAAAAGATAGATATAATTACCGTTTGGGAAATATCGAACAAAATAAAAGGGTGTGCTAAGTCTTTTAGCCTCTACGGTAGTATATGATACAAAATTCTGAAGTAGCTCAAGATAAAAAACGATAATGATGCAAGTCATTGAGAATAGAGGGATTATGATTATCACATCAAATAAATATTCCGAGCATATCAAATAGAATCAAAGAAATATAACAGCGATTAGAGGATAGTGATTGAAGTTAAGCCTAAAATGATTATATCCTTTAGTGTAGCCAAATTAATTCATTACAAGTCAGAAATCTATGACGTGTAGATATAACTAAAAATTGAGATGCAATGGACAACAGAAGATGCGGGTAAATATAAGTGTCTTCAAAGTATGTTCAAATAACTAAGATATTATTAATATGGTTAAAGGCTGTATTCAGATTTGGGAGAAGGTTTTGTTCCTTAAGTGCTTCGATTTTAAGAGATTACTTAAGACAAATGATTAACTTGTCTTATTGAAAAGGCATGTCATCTCAAATGTAAAGTCATGACTTAAGAGAGATAAAGGTATAAATAGAAGCTATCTTTAAAAGAAAAATAAGATGAATGATAATGAAATAAGAGAGCAGAAGTCAGTAGTTTGTGTGGGGTGAAGAATATGTATAAGAAAAAAATAGATTATAAAAAGGATATATACGGAGATAAGAAGCAGATGGATATATGCTTAGATTTTCTGATTTATATATTTATTGTAAAGATACATAAAAAGGATGAACGGAAGATAAAATACGTATATATATTCAGACTTTTATGAAATATATTTGTATTAAAGATATAAGTGCAAAAAGGAAGAGTATAGATTCTGGTTGGCTTCAAATTGGGATACACTGCATCCATCATCAATTGGGTAAGCAACATCATCAAGATGGAGAAGAAGTTTGTGTGCAGTGGGTTGGTGGTCACGAAGACATGAGTGGGGGGTTCATGCTTCTAGTAGGTCGGTGCTTGTGAAGTGTGGGAGTTGGAGCTTTTAGTGAATCGGTGCTCATTAACTTAGGGGTTGGAGCCTCTACTAGATTGTAGCCTGCAACCATTGTAAAAGAACAATTTATATAAAAGCATTTATTTGTCCTGGTTTTCTCCTACATTGAGTTTTCACGTAAATCTTGTGTTATTGTGTTCATGTGCATAATTGTTGATTCCAACATTTAAATTTATTTGGACAAGTTATTTTAATTTGGCAAAAGTTTTTATCATACTGATTCACCCTTCAAATAAATCTACTTAAGTGAAAGATTGCAGGAACCATGTAACAATCCAAAGCAATAACAAGTAATTTACCATGAAGAACCAACTATGAACTATCCATTGCTTTGAAAGCATCATAGCAACAATTTGACCAAGTCTCTCCCTCAGGTAGCCTACTATACTCTAGCTCTCTAAGCTCACCTCCTAAACTAATTTTCTTAGCTCGTGAATTGTAAATGAGAAGGCCTTGAACTTTTTTAGTATTTCTATTACAATGAAGGGCCAAGACTAATTCAAGATCAAGGGCCGAGATTATTCCCACAAACCCTAATTAAGGTTGCCAAATTTACAACCAGTTACATGAAGGCACGAATTCATGGGCCAATAAGAAAATTACAGTGATTTTTCTAATCAATGAGAAAATAGGACACTTGAAATATTGTGATTAACTATGTTTGAAATTGACATTTTTCAATTGGAAGAGACAAACAATTTCCACCTCATCATCCTTATCTAATTTTTGGAGCCTTGGCTTATAGAAGGTGTTTGTCAAAATTGCAGAAGTATATCTCAACATTTGAGATTCTCTCTATCATTTGAAATTTCCTCATGGAATTGACTTGAATCACTTGTATCTTCACGAACATGTAAACTTGATCTTCCATAATTCTCCTTGAATATGTCCTCATGGAGCTGGATCTTCTGTGCTTTCCTGAATTTCCTCTTAATTTTTATCTGAATTTGTAGGTTGCTAACTGGAACGCGAATCTTTCCTTCTCACTTCAGTCCTCAGTCTTAAGCCATCTTCTTGCAGTATCCTCTTGAAATTTTGAGGCCTTCATCATCACCTTGCTCTCTAGCTCCTCCTAGTGCCAATTTGTATTGTCATGACGATGGAGGGATGTGCTCCTCCTAGTGCCAATTTTTATTTGATCCAAGAATGAATTTAACAGCCCTCCTTGAATTCACCTTGTGAAACAAAGGAGAAAAGCATTAAGTTTATAAGAATATTTGAAAATAAAATCACATCAATAATGAACAAAATTCACTTGGTGCTTCATTTCCTTCCATCCTTGGACAGCGAAAATAATCCATGGCGGGAAGTTTTTGCGATTACAGAGGACAAGAGTTGGCTACTAATAATTCTTAGGATTAAGGATTTCTTTGTTCCACTAAATATGGTTTAGCCTTCCTTGGTCTAAAAACCTTCCAAACTTAATCAGTGTCACTCAATTTCATCCCAACTCAACATCCTCTACCCCTAACACTTGCTTGAAATGCATTTTGGTGCCAAAATAAAAAGAGATAAAGTGGTGGAAATCCTTACCATTGGGGAAATCCTTATCTTTAAGGATTTCGACCAAGTATGATTTTCTCAAAACTTACCTCATTTCAACATTCCTTGGTGATTCCTTGTTCTATTTTAGCCATGATGTTGCCTTCATGCCATTAATCGAGTTTTGAGTGTCTTGGAGGATGGTGGAATTTTGGGTTTGTGAGGATTAATGTGGTGGAAATCCTTAAGACTAAGGATTTCCACTAGGGTAAATCCTTAGTGCTAAGGATTTCCATTGATTTTCCCCAATGGAAATTCTTAAGGCTAAGGATTTCCACCACATTAATCTTCCCAAACCGAAAATTCCCCCACCAAATTCACTTTTGCCACTTAGACTCCCAAACCCTGTCATTTCGCCCCTTAGGCTAATTCTTTCACTAATTTTCGATATGCTATGCCTTAGCACGCCCTTGCATCTCTTTCGGGTTGATGAGAAGGGGGAAATCCTTAGTCAGGAACTTTTAAGGAAGAAATTATGTTTTAATTGTAAGGAACCATGGGAACCTAGGCATAGATGCCTTGGTAAGGGGAAAATACACTATATCGAGGTCGTGTCTAATAATGATGACGATCAAGAGAATCTACCCACAAAGGCCGGTCACCAAATGGAGGAATCCAAATTGGTTAGCTTGAATTGAATGGAAAAGATCACCACATTCGTACGACGTGGAGGAACCATCGCCTTGGTAGAGAGCCCGAGGCGTAGGGTGTTCCGAGTACGAGGATTCCTTTAGGGACAAAGGGTCATGTGATGCTAGATAGTAGAGCCACTCTAAACTTTATAAACTCAACTTTGTTGAAACGTATAGGTCTACCTACCGAGGCTCACACATGATTCCAAGTCAAGGTCATCAGAGGAACACTCTTACCCTGCATTCACCTTGTTCCCCAACTGAGTATCACCATGGCTAATCATACAATGATAGAGGACTTCTTTATAGTATATCTAGATGATATGGAAGTCATTATGGGCATACAGTGGATGGAGTCGCTAGATGAATACACACAGAGTTTCAAGCGGATGAACTTAACTTTTGATGTAGATGGAAATAAGGTTGTTCTCAGGGGGATGGCCAATGAAGGACCGAATGAAGTCTCCCCTCAATGGATGGAAGCCATTTTTCGACATGATGATATTGTGTGGGTTGCACATTGCTTCATTTTCGTAGAACCAATAAAAGGGCAATGGATTTATCAGGATGATGAGCTACAAACCATCTTCAGTACACATGATTGAGCTTTTGCAAACATTCCTCTTGGCACACCTCCCCATCATGGTTTCAAGCACTCTATAGAATTGGAAGTTGATGCTAGAACAGTTATCACTACATTGCACCACCACCCCTGAAAATTCAAAGATGAAATTGAGAAGACAATCTGGGAGCTGCTCAAGAAGGGACGGAATCATCCCAACACTAGCCCTTTTGCATCATCAATGGGGTTGGTGAAAAAGACAGACGAAACGTTATGCATGTGTGTGGACTACCATGTGTTAAACAAGAAAACAATAAAAAAATAGTATCCAATTCCTAGGATCGATGAATTGTTGGATGAGTTGCATGTTGCAGCTTATTTCTCTAAAATAGATCTCCATTCTAAATACCATCAGATCACATATGAGAAGATGTGGAAAAGACGACTTTTCATTGTCACCATAGGCATTATGAGTTCCTAGTCATGCCTTTGGATTGGAAAACTCACTAACTACTTTCCAGTCTTGCATGAATTGCATCTTCAACAAACAATTGTATTTTTTGATGACATCCTCATTCGCATTAAAACATGGGAAGAACATCTGAAGCGCTTAGATGAAGTTCTTGAAATCATGGAAACACTATCATTGTTTGCCAAATAGTCGAAGTGTGTGTTTGGGATGATGGAGATATTGTACCTAGGGTATATTCAGTAAATACGGAATTTAGGTTAACCAAGAAAAGATTTAGGCTATCCTTGATTGGCCCCCACCAAAGTCACTCTTAGAGTTGAGGGGATTCCTGGGGTTATGTAGTTACTATAGAAGATTTTTGAAGGGTTTCTCTCAACTCAGCGCACCCTTGACAGACTTGACTAAGAAGGGATCCTTCCAGTGGAACGAAAATGCATGACATACTTTCGACCTGTTAAAGGACGCAATAGAGTACTTGCCCCGTCCTTTCTTTACCTGACTTCACTCGACCTTTCATTTTGGAGTGTGATGCTTCCGGAGAAGGCATTGATGTCGTACTGATGTAGGATAAACACCTAATAATCTATGAGAGCTGTAAACTTACACAAGTTGTAATGTCCCGTTTCAAGACATTTACTTATTTGTCTTGTTATTTGTATCCATTTGATAATCTTTCTTATCCTATCCCTCTCAATGTTTGATATTTATATATGCATGTTTCATAGAGTCATGTCCTTTTATTGATAATAATTATATTATATTAATACTAATATAATTTTATTAATTTTATATATTTATATTAATAATACCATATACTATATTAATATGTATGTATTATTTATATAAGTTTAATAACATATGTTTTTGAAATAAAAAGCGACCAAAAACAAGGGGGTCGGCCCTTACAACCAAAATGCTGGTGACTAGCACATTACTAGCAGAGACCCACAGAGAACATTATTGGAGTAAAAACATACAAAAGTTCCACATAACCAGAATAAAACTATGAATGTAACTTAACCAACATACTACTATGAACCAAACCAACTAAACTATAATAGAAGTCTATTATGTCTGCTATACTACTAAAGTTCATCATAAAAACTGTTGGCACAACCAGGCCAACCCAAGTCTGAGCAACAACCAGAAACAACAAATTAACATAAAAAAAACTTGGATCCGAGGATCCCTTAAAACTAAGAAACATAATTCTTAGTTTTTTCCTTTCCCTTTGTAGCTAACAAAACCCGAGCCCAATCATCCGCAAGAAATTTAAAGAGGAGCTTATGATCCTCCATATCCATTCCAGCTTCTTCTTTCTCCTGTGCCAGCAGTTGGAGGGTGGTGGTAGTGGCATGGGTGAACTTTAGGGAAAATTTAGAGAAGGTGAAGAACCCTTCTTCTAAAATCTTAACCCTCTTGTCCAATTTAGCGTACACCTTCAATTGCTCCTCGGTCCCCTCCTTATTTTCCGTTCCCACCTTTTTAGCTTCCTCTTTGTTTAATAACATATGTTATATCTATTGTGATATTGTTATTAATAGTATTAGTGTTATAAAATATTATTTATTCATTAATCTTATATATCATAGTATTGATATATATATTTATATATATTATGTCTATTCAATAGTATATTATTTTAAATATCTAATATATATGTATATTATTATATATGTATGATAATATATGAGATATATAATAATTTATATTTTCAATTTATACACTTTATTAATCATTTTAATATTGTAAACTTTATATATTATACTTATTTATTATTAAATTTTATATGTCAAAATGGGGATATCACAGTCCTCCCCTCTCAAATTTGCTTGTCCTCAAGCAAATCATTCATACACAGGCTCCTTCATAGATACAAAATATATTTGCATACAAAAGACCTAAAAGATTTATGAAATATACATCTTAATGAATGAAAATACGAAGCAAACACAATGCAGATAGATGAAGACACGAAGCAAACACGATGAAGACAGATGAAGAAACACATTATGCAATTCCTTGATTGTGAACCTGCAACCACAAAAAAATCATTAGTACACATTTATTTATAAATTTTCTTTTTTAGGATTTCCTTATATCAATTGCCTGACAAGGTATTTATGGTCTCAATTTAGGGAATTGTCAATCAAATGTATAGTTCATTTATTAACTCATCATTTTTTGAGTATGGGAGGAGAAACTATAAAAGGGTGCCCTGTTACCCAATCATGGGCCTCACCGTTCTCCCTCATTATTGCTATCTCTCTCCGATCATCATCTCCAAGATAGTGCTTTTGTATGATGTACCCCAAGGTATTTGGTCCACTGTAGGCCTTACCTAGTACCCTTGGATGATGCAGCCCAATGCCCATCTTACCGCAGGCCTTACCTAGTACCTCCAAGTGGTGTCATTCAACCCATTCCACCGCCGACCTTATCTTATTTTGGAAGATGATGACCTTATTGATTTTACTTAACAATATTATTTGTGATAATGATTGGAAATAATCTCACTTAGAATTCAATATTAGAATTTTGAAAACTTAATTATATACAATCATTATTTAATTGCAAATATCTAATTTGATAATTATATGATTATTACTTATCAACTTAAAATTAAATTCATTTCATTGTAACTATTTGATTTGAATCATTGATTGATAGTAGGCATTAGACTATTCAATATTCTTCACAATAACAAAATGCGTCAATAATAAGAAAGACACTAACAATTATTTCATAATAAAATATATAACTTACCTTTTGTGTTGTAGTGGTGATTTAGGAGTGTGAAGCAATCTTCATATCTACTTTCCACATTAAAGTCCCTTATCCGATGTTGATCTGATGTCATCACATGGAGTGCATTGAAATACGTTGGACTTTGTGCATATTTCCCTATATCTTTCCTCTAATATCACCATCTTGAATATGCTTCTTTCATTTAATTAAAGGTGGGACCCTTCATACTAGTATGACGCATGGACCAGCTCCAACTCCACTTTGTCTTCTTTCCATCATTGTCTAGTTTAGGGGTTGCTTAACCCATGTCTCGAAGGATCACAGTTTGTTGACCCTACTTCATCTTGGTACCCAGATCCAATTGCTTGGACTTAGGCAAGCTCCTCCTTGGTAACACCATACTCTTACTGCCATAAATCAAATTTTAATGATGTTGAAAAATTATTTTTTGATAATTATTCATAATAATAATATTTGGAATAAATTTTATCCAATAATAGCATTAAAAATAATAATTTTATTCTCAATTATGTTTATTCCTTATTCTTCTTACAAAATTGCCCAAACAATAATTTACCTTTTAAAATATTATATATATGTTCTTACTCATAATTTTCTACTATATAAATATTATATTTATAATTTTCCATAAACTAATAATAATAAGAATAATAAAATTTTAAATACATACCTAAAATGTTCTTGAATGATTCAAGCCCTTTCTCACCTTTATGTATTGTCAAGTAAAAATGAAATGTAGTCTTTTTAGAAATCATAACATGTTATATTAAATATATTAAAATTTAATAATAAAATGAATTTAGGTACATACATCATATGTGTGTTGACCATTATAATCCTTCCATGGCCCACATCTTACTTTTCTACCTTATAATCTCTACTTTTCCTATAAATTCGGATTTTCCTTAACTAGCTTTTGTTTTTATAATTATGAGACTTTTCAAACTTTTACATTCCTTCAAAGATGTTTCCCTCCTACGTTTTCGGTCATATTACATTAGTCTTAGTTTTTTGAACTTTTCTTATGTATTCCACATCACGTCACATATTTTTTTTTTTTTTAAATTATTTTTTTTGTCTTGATTTTTCCTCTATCAATCTTTTCTAAGTCAAGGGCTGATGTCACGATGAGCCTTCGCCTATATATCTTTATTGCAGATCTAGGATAGACAACAGTCCACAAATATTTAGTGGTGCTTGATAACTGGTTCATCAATCAAGAAGATTAATGTGCAACTGTATGCAACTATCCAGTTTGGCAGTGGCTATAGAGGCACGAAAAACATCCATCATACAAAGGGGGACAAAAGGGGACACTTTGTGGTTTTTTAGGAAGTTGTGAAAAGTAATAGAAATGTTTTCTGTGGTTGCATAGCCATTAGCATCCAGTTTGGACATTTATCATTGAAATGTGTGATATATCATTAATCAAATCTCTCCCCTTACAAAAAGTAGTTTTTGCGCCACATAAGAGCCTTATGATATTTGTGGTTTTATCTGTTTTAGTTTTTGCAACCCATACATTTAAAGACTTGTGATTGGTGATTGTATTAGCCTATAATGATGGATTGTAATCTATTATGTAAATTGAGAACATTTTTGTATGTGCGAGTATGTATCAAATCCATTTGTAATCACATAAAGACTTTGCTCATGGGCAGTGCTCCACAAACTTATACTCCTATCAAAATTTTGATAATGGTATTAATCAAAACCAACTAGAATGGTTAACAAGCTTCTTAACAAGCTTCCAATATATTGTGAATTTCTTATAACTCATGTTTTATTTGTTCTTCTTTACTTTATAAAGTATCTCTACAAAAAATTTCAAAAATTTCACAGGTTGGTGGGAAAATCAGCTTTGAAACCACTTGTAATGTCCCGTTTCAGGACATTTACTTATTTGTCTTGTTATTTGTATCCATTTGATAATCTTTCTTATCCTATCCCTCTCAATGTTTGATATATATATATATATATATATATGCATGATACATAGAGTCATGTCCTTTCATCGATAATAATTATATTATATTAAGAGTAATATAATTATATTAATTTTATATATTTATATTAATAATACCATATATTATATTAATATGTATATATTATTTATATAAGTTTAATAACATATATTATATGTATAGTGATATCGTTATTAATAGTATTAGGTGTTATAAATATTATTTATTCATTAATCTTATATATCATAGTATATATATATATATATAAAATTTATATTCAATAGTATATTATTTTAAATATCTAATATATATGTATGATAATATATATGATATATAATAATTTATATACTTTATTAATCAGTTTAATATTATAAACTTTATATATTATACTTATTTATTATTAAATTATATATGTCAAAATGGGGATATCACACAAGTGGAGTGCTTATATTCCATCTATGATGAAATGCTGGCTATCGTGCACACCCTAACCAAGTTTCGACAATGCCTAGTGGGTGCCAAGTTTGTAGTCCGTACTGATCATAATAGTTTGCGATATTCTCTGGAGCAAAGGGATCTAAATGAGAGGCAACAAAAATGGGTAAGTAAGATTCAAGCCTATGATTTTGACATTGAATATGCGAAGGGAAAAAATAATGTTGTTGCAAATGCTTTGTCGAGAAAACTTGCCATTTGTTCATTGTCTCATATCTCAACCAATAGGAAGGCGTACTTATTGGTGGAGTACTCCAAGAACACCTTTGCATGCAAACTATTGGATGACGACATTCAAGATGACCGATACAAGGTGGTCAATGATATCATCTACTACAAGGACAGGATATCTGGTACCCGAATCCACAATGAAGTATAATATTTTGAAGGAAATGCATCCCTCACCATTAGTGTAACATAACATTTTTTCTAAACTACTAATAGAAAACCTATTCTAAGATTATTACTGAATATCATAACGGAATGACATAAAGTAGTTGAAATCCATTACATCAAATAGAAAGGAAAACTATCTACTGAATTTATTTTACAAGGATAAATAATCAGAATTTAAGCAACAACTATATCCATTTCATATGAGAGACAATTAATATAGACTTAAATAACCAACTTCTACAATTACATTTTAGGAAGAGACTAATAATTTAACTATATTCACAATTATGCTCTTCAAAGTAACATAAAAAGTATGTACAAGTAATAGATTAGGAATTCATACATGTAACGTAATAATTGTCGATATGTTGTGCAGACCTCGACATTTGGTGAAGAGAAGAAGCATTGGCATAGGTTTAACCTCCCAACCGTGGACCTTACCATATACCCACACAATATCTTATGAGAAAGGTCCTCCCTACCTACCCCTGGTGAGGCTTGGGGCACCATAGTCCTGCCATCCGAGCATTCCGGTGTTAGAGTGTCGGTTAAGTAATAGAGAAGGCTGAGGAATTCCTCCATCAACCTTCCTTCTGTTAGCTAGCACTCCTGATCTCTAGTGATCAATTGTGGCAAGCATCCCTCTAATTTACCTAGGCCAAGGATTTAGACGGGCAAATGAACAACCCGATCACCATCGCTCGACTTGACAACCGAATATACTTTGGACATTCATGAGCTGACTTGGACTAAACAATTTCCTCTTTTTAAGATATTCATGCTCTTTGGTTACTGATTCTCAGTTTATTCTTGTAGGGATACCTCTCCCCGTCACCCATTTATACTTGACCTTGCTGATCTTGGGTGCATCTTGGGAGATAGACCGATATCTATGTACTCTTTATCAATCAAAATTTATGTACACAAATCCAATTCTTATCTCAACTGGTATATGGATAATATCACTATATAAGTCAGATATATCCTTTGTGAAATACGAAGAAATATATACCAACATTCTTTATTAAGCTTTGTACAAGTAATTGATCAACACACATAATGGAGTCACCTAGGTTTTGACTTTGCAAGTCTGTACTAGCACCTGACATGTATGGCAAAGAATAATTACATAAGATGGAAAAAAAAGCTGATGTTCTATCAGAGTTCTTAATGCTCTTGAGGCTTGGTATCAGCTACAATACTTATTCAAGATTGTGGATGTATATAACATAATGTTCTTATTGGAGGAAACACATGGCATGATGTTCTTGTATAAGTCTGCCCTGTACTGCCTTATATTTCAGTATTACTTTCACAAATAGAAATCATGCATTTCGGCTCAGTTTTCTGGTTTATAAAGAAAAAGATCATCGTTTCATTTTCAATCAGTAAAATAGCATAGGAAAATCTTTATTGCTTCAGTTAAGCATTATGATCTATTTACAGAATATGTATTGATACATATGCAAAGTTAACAACATGACCTGGTATTGGTCGAATTTGCAAAATATGTGTAGCTCTAACTGCTTGTATGGAAGGCCTTCTCCAATAGGCTTCAAATTGCAATGAATGGCTATATACTGATATAAGAACTTTTAAAAGGAAGTAACACCAAAAATGATGAATTCAATTGCAGAAAGAATATCGAGAGCAGGACAAAGATTGGTAATGAGGCAATAATAATGTCCCGATTTGCAAAGATGAGAATGGTATAAAAAATCAAGAACCATCATGTGAAACATAGCTCAATTACAACCAAGATACAAGGTGGCATGAGTTACAAGATTCTTTGGCCATCAACTCATGTAGTAATAGTAAAATTGATTATATGGCCGACCCAAAATTAATAAAGTAATAAAAGGCCAATGAGAGAAATATAGAATTTTGGCCCCTCAAAGAGAAATTAAATTATTGCCAAGAAATATTACTTAGTACATTAGTGTCATCCGCTACCTATCTATACTTGTGTACGTTGTAATGTCCCCACTGTTAGGGTTGGTTTGGGACAAGTAATACCTGCAAAATAAATGTTAGAAATTAAACAATAATAAATCTAACTACACTATTCTACCCTCTATCTTAAACCCCAACCTTAAAGATGTATCTAGGTCGAGTCTCATAACCCTTAGTTATTCCAGTCTTCCTTGAAGCGCAACCCTTAAGATTCTTCTTGGATGGGACACCCTTTATCCAAGGCTAATCACATATGCATATGTTGACACCATCAGAATATTCTGGCACATGGAAATTGTCTATTAATCATAGTCATGGTGGTTAGATGGAGACCTTAACACCTCACATACCCCATGATAGAGATTCCCTTAATCTCCATGGTGTCAGTCCAATGGATTGACACAATATTATCCATTTCTCATCTAGCCATTCATACAGGATTACTCATCTCTTGCACTGGCACAATAGTTATTTATACAAGGATCTCACGTGCTAGCACTAAAGAAATCTTTATCAATTACTTAGATCCACAAAAAAATATATTAATGTCTTAATGTATCAATAAATTCATAGTATCAAATTATTAGATAGCATTCCTCGAAAAATATTCTCCTTATGAATTTACACATATTTTGTGGCTATCTATAGAATATATATTGATACATATGCAAAGTTAACAACATGACCTGGTATTGGTTGAATTTTCAAATATGTGTAGCTTCGACTGCTTGTACGGAAGGCCTTCTTCGAGAGGCTTCGAATTACAATGAATTACTATGTACCGATATAAGAACTTTTAAAAGGAAGCAACACCAAAAATGATGAATTCAATTGTAGAAAGAATATCGAGAGCAGGACAAAGATTGGTAATGAGGCAATAGTAATGTCTCGATTTGCAAAGATGAGAATGGTATAAACAATCAAGAACCATCATGCGAAACATAGCTCAATTATGACCAAGACACAAGGTGACATGAGTTACAAGATTCTTTGGCCATCAATGTAATGTAGTAATAGTAAAATTGATTATATGGCCGACCCAAAATTAATAAAGTAATAAAAGGCCAATGAGAGCAATACATAATTTTGGCCCCTCAAAGAGAAACTAAATTATTGCCAAGAAATATTACTTAGTACATTAGTGCCATCCATGACCTATCTATACTTGTGTACGTTGTAATGTCCCCACTATTAGGGTTGGTTTGGGACAAGTAATACCTGCAAAATAAATGTTAGAAATTAAACAATAATAAATTTAACTACACTATTCTACCCTCTATCTTAAACCCCAACCTTAAAGGCATATCTAGGTCGAATCTCATAACCCTTAGTTATTCTAGTCTTCCCTAAAGTGCAATCCTTAAGATTCTTCTTGGATGGGACACCCTATATCCAAGACCAATCACATATGCATATGTTGACACCATCAGAATATTTTGACACATGGAAATTGTCTATTAATCATAGTCATGGTGGTTAGATGGAGACCTTAACGCCTCACATACCCATGATAGAGATTCCCTTAATCTCCATGCTGTTAGTCCAATGGATTGACACAATATTATCCATTTCTCATATAGCCATTCATACAGGGTTACTCGTCTCTTGCACTGGCACAATAGTTATTTATACGAGGATCTCACGTGCTAGCACTAAAGAAGTCTTAATCAATTACTTAGATCCACAAAGAATTATATTAATGTCTTAATGTATCATTAAATTCATAATATCAAATTATTAGATAGCATTCCTCAAAAAAAATTCTCCTTATGAATTTACACAAATATATTTTGTGGTTATCTACACACTGAACATAAATAGTATATTTTGTACTTAATAATGTAAAAGACTTAAATAACTTACACCTCTTATATATAAAATAAGATATATAAATAAATTTATAATATTTGGAATGACACCTCTTATCTCAACTTACCTTGGTGGTGGGTCGCTTATCCTTTGTGGCACCTGTTTAATATGTGTTTGCACTTTACATGTGGTCGGTTGGATTCTTCCTATGTTTGCACTCTTTGGAAAGAATGTACTTCCTATACCCTTTGACTTTGGCAGTCCATTCCATGTTCTAAAGTGGTGGTATGATGAATAAAATATCTTTCATTATACACCTGACTATACATTATGTAGACTGCAAAACTTCCATGGTCATAACACTATATTGTGGGGTATAAATAAAAGAATTTTCTTCTGCTTTCCATAGTAGTCTTGGTGCCATGTCATATCATCTCATTGATTTATCAATACCTTCAATTTCAATAGATTTTATATACACTTTTTCCTGCCTGTGATATGGGCTCTCTATCAAGTTTTGGGGTCTTAAATATGAACAAGAATATTGGGTGCGTCCTTTACAAGGGTTGTGTGGTATATCTATTAGAGCCCTTTATAATAATTATTTAACGTCCTCTAATAAATGGTAATCAGTTTAATATTTCATTAGTTATTTAATCCAATGTTATTATTATTTGAATGATAGTCAATGGTGACTATTATAACACTTTATTATTTTACGTTTTTGAATTTACTGATATAATTATTTATATGAACAATATAATTTGTCTTGGATTATATTATTTTTAGCTATTCATTATTTGATAATTCTAATGTATTATATATATATATATATATATATATATATATATGTATGTATGTATGTATTTTATTGACCTAATAACCAAATAGTTCTTATATACATATCATGTCAGTTATACTCTAATATTAGATTCTATTATTAGGGGGATATTACATACGTGTGTACACATATTTTGCATACTTGGTATTTTAAGTACGTATTTATCATATATGTCATACATAATGTGGATGCATACATACGTCTAATCCATGCACACACACACATAGGTAAATGATGACGGTAATGTACTAAAGTATGACAACCATCACAAGAAGTTCTGAGATCATCACATAACAAAAGTAATTACAATTTAATTAAATGCTTAGTGTTTTCTTATTAGTGCACAATTATTGACCGGTAGCTCATTGTAGTCCTTAACATACTCTTGATTGCCTAGTCATTTTTCCCTTAGCCTTTGGTTAGGTTTCATACCTGTCCACTCCTAGACAAAGTGGTGGCCCTCACCCAACTCCTTTCTTCGCAATACTTCCCCTCTTCAACGTTCTCCTACAAGCAGAAAATCCTCCACAATAATATCGTATTCTTTAAAATATTCAAAATAATTTTAACAAACTTTTAATCATAAATCTTAACGACTAACTACCATTTCACTTTTCATGAAAGAATAACTTCTAATCCATGCAACACACACACACACACAAGTATAGGTAAATAATATGATGCTAATGTACTAAAGCATGGCAACCATCACAAGAAATTCTGATATCATCACATAACAAAAGGTATTACAATTTAATTATATGCTTAGTGTTTTCTTATTAGTGCTCAATTATTGATCCGGTAGCTCATGGTTGTCCTGAACATACTCTTCATTGTGTAGTCCTTTTTCCCTTAGCCTTGTTGGTTAGGTTTCATACCTGTCGACTCCTAGACAAAATGGCGTCCCTCACCCAGCTCCTTTCTTTGCAAGACTTCCCCCCTTCGACATACTCTTGCAAGAAGAAAATCCTCCACAATAATATCATATTCTTCAAAATATTCAAAATTATTTTAACAGACTTTGAAACATAAATTTAATGACTAACTACCATTTCACTTTTCATGAAAGAATAACGAACTTCCCAAAATTTCAAAATAGCATTATAACATCTTAAGTGATAACTAACATGTCATCTTCACATGAAATCCTAATGATTAACCATCTTACTATTTCACATGATCATAACCAATTTTGACTATCAACTGACTTCACATGGAAAAACACAACGGCTATATGAGCAGTTTAAAAATTAAGCAAAAATTGGAATGTAACAGAAACATCTGAGGTGTGTTGCCGCCATCATATATCCTAGATTAAAGAATCCACATGACCTAGTTATGTTTCAGCCATAGCCATTTGATTCGAATTACATTTCATACAACAGAGCAGCACTTGTGAATGTTTATTCTGGTCATTGAAAATTATTGAAGATTATTTTAGCAGGGTTTGCCAATTTAAATGTTTTTGTTTTTAACTCAGTATTATTTGTATTTGCAAGACATTTTGTAGCAATTGTAATAAATAAATTTTACGTTTTAGGATTTCATCATTTATTTCATATTGTTGGTATTAAATGTTCTTGTTTATGGCCTAATGTGCATGAAAAAAAAAACATAAAACAATAGATATCCAATTAAAAAATTGAAACACATCTCTTTTTAAGATTGGAGAGCGTGCTGCATTGAGTTCACAAAAAATGTATAAGTTGATTGATTTAAAGAAAACAATGCTAAGATTCCCTAAAAGAATGAGAAAGAGTGGATGGCAATTACAAATTCAGCACATTGCATTTATTTCTTTTACTTTCAGCTTCCTTTTATGTTTGAGTTATTTAAATGGCTGTCCCCAAAATTCAGCAAAAGTCTTACCACTCACGGAACTGTTCTTGATGTGCTAACATTTCCCCACTCCAGAATTTTAAAGACACATTGGTTCCAAGGCACGTCAAAATATTGTAGCTCAGAGACTCTAATAATGTGGATTTGAATCAAATATATAAATATGCCCTAACATATGGGACAGAATACTTGTGTCGTGTTCACTATGAAACAAGAGAAGTAATTTCAATATGCCCAATTCCTTCCTCGGACAAAAGAAAATTCAAACTTTCAAGACATGGATTATCTCTCTAAAGTCCTTAATAAAAGAGCATTAGATATTTCGATAGCAACCATTATAGTGTTATCAGCAATAGAGCTATGCGTGTACTGCCTTGAGATATGCTATTCATTAATGAAATTACGAAAATAAAAATTGTCAAATACAGTTTAGATCATTTCTTTGATGATTGAACATTGATACTTTTTGTTATCATATGCTGCTCCAAATGCAAATACAAGTCGTTTCATAGTGTCATCTGATTTAGTTGTATTATGTTCAATCATTGTCAACATCTGTTTCTTCGCTGGATTTGAGCCCATTGCTATGATGAAAAAATAATTCAGCTATTAAGTTTTTTGTAAAAATAACGACATCAAATGCCATCTCTTCCAGATGATTGGACTTTCAGCTCCCACTTCCGGAACGGCATACATACAGGGTATGGATATACGTACAGATATGGACAGAATCTACACAAGCATTGGGGTTTGTCCACAGCATGAGTAATTACTGATGCCCTTAGGGACTATCTATATGGATCTAAGTTTGACAGCATAAATGTTAGTTGAATTGTACCCATGGAATTGACTAATAAATGACACTGCAAAGTTGATAGGAATTATTTTGATTGTAGATAATTTTATAGGCAAGGATTTATGACATAGTACATTTTGTAGCCTGATCTGGGAAACTCTTTCTGGAAGGGAACATCTTTTATTCTATGGTAGGCTGAAAAATCTCAAAGGTGCATCCCTTCAAGTGGTAAGTGTAACATTCACATCCTACTACGTAAACACATTGTTTTACAAAACTAGTCTTCAATGTCAATCAACAGTTAATAACTGATGTTGTGGTGTTGTAGGCTGTAGAAGAATCTCTAAAAAGTGTAGATCTTTTCAATGGAGGGGTTGGTGACAAGCAAGTAGGAAAATACAGTGGTGGCATGAAGAGAAGGCTTAGTGTTGCTATTTCTCTCATTGGAGATCCTCAAGTGTGTATATTTAAGTTCATTGGTGCTATTAATATCTTTATGATTTCAATGAAAACCTTTTCATGTAAGATACATTGAGAAAATCAAATTTTCCTTTTTCTTAGGGGATTTCATAAAATCTAGAGTTCTTATTGAGTTTTAATGTTTGTTCAATTAGGTTGTGTATATGGATGAACCCAGTACAGGGTTGGACCCAGCTTCAAGAAGCAAACTATGGAGTGTTGTGAAGCAGGCAAAGAGAGACCGAGCAATTATTTTGACAAGTAGGGGCCTTTATTCTGCTCCTTAGATGTTTTCCTATTCATTAAATTGCATCATCCACTTACCCGATCATGTAATTTTGCTTTGTAATAGAAAATAGGGCTTAAGGAGACTTATCTATTTCTTATTTAAATAAGGAATGTTAATCATGATTCTTATGAAATACTCTACAAATAGTTTTTGTTAACATATCAGATATTTTGGTTTCAACATTTGTGTGATCTCAGCACATTCCATGCAAGAGGCAGAGGTTCTCTGTGACCGCCTGGGCATTTTCGTTGATGGACAAATGCAGTGCATAGGAAATTCTAGAGAGGTATTTTCCATTTCTGTATAACATGGGTTCACTGTTGAAGAAATCTATGATTGTGAACCCACAAGAATTTGCTTCTTCTAAATGGATTCTTACCTCTTCAGATTATTTACTACTGAAAAAATTATGAATTGCAAATGCAGCTCAAGGCAAGGTATGGAGGATCTTATGTTCTCACCATAACTACATTTTCAAATGAGGAGAATGAAGTGGAAAAACTGGTGCAAGGTTTATCTAGAAATGCAAGGAAAGTGTACAGTCTTTCTGGCACACAGAAATTTGAACTACCAAAACTGGATATAAAAATTACTGACATCTTTCGAACCATAGAGCGTGCTAAAGAGTTCCTGACCATTCAAGCTTGGGGTGTTGCTGATACAACTCTAGAAGATGTCTTTATTAAAGTTGCATGTGATTCTCAATCAGAAGCTATTTTGTCATGATTGGTATTACCAGTATTTAGAGCAATGAACATAGACGAGTTTATTTCTACATGCCAGTTATGCATCTGATTTGTTGCATCAATTCAGTACTAGGTGTAAGATACAAATTCGAATGTCACCAATATATGTTCTCATGAGTTTAGTAAGCTACGATTTCTATATACATCATCCCATTTTTAAGTAATAGAAAACTTCATCCGTAAACCTTCAGAAAATATATTATAGGGACTTGTCATATAAAATGTATCCTTTTACCTAACGTTTCTTTTGTATATTGATCTATTTGGTGATTTCTGTTTTGACTTTCATTTCATGAGCATTATTTGGGAATAAATAATTTTTTTATTTGGTATAAACTCATTTTACCTTGAGGATATTGTCCAAGGCCCTAAATAATTGATTAAAACCAGTGTTACCGCAAGTTTCCGAGACGGGGAAGGCAAGTGATAGGATGGTTTTCCAGGACGACAATTTTTTTTCCAAGTTTGGGGATGACAAGGAGGCTGCTATATAAAATATTGGGAGATTTTAAAATATATAGGGAAATTTGTAAATAGACATGAAACTATGGATACAGTATCCCATTTATACATCATAGAGCCTGAACATACAAGTTTATAACATTTCATTGTTTCAATACTCAATATGCATTGATAATTCAGAAATCAGAATGGAATTTATTGTCAATATTATAATGCATGTGATAACAGAAAGATATTTAAATAATTCTAACATAAAAAATGCCCAGAGGCTAAAGTGTTGTCATATAGTTTCATGTTCAATTTAAAAATCAAAATATATAAAAGCAAAGCACTCTGCTACTTCTATTCTGATTTTGCAAACTCTGCATCAGAATTAGAGTCATCTGAATCATAACTGTCATGCTCCGCTACAAGTGCATTCTCAACTAATGGAACCCCAAGCGATCTTGGTGGTGTAACCTTATCAACCCGTGCCACATCTTCAAGATCAACATCCCACCGTAAAGCTAGAGTTTGCCTATACTCTGGAGCCTAACAATTTGGAACTCAAAGAGCATTATGTGCAACCACTAGCTTCTCTGCTTGTCTAGAGGTAAGTCTATTCCTCTTGAGGGAGTGGATAAAGCCATATGTAGACCAAGTCCTCCCTGCAGCAGAGAAACGAGCAACTTGTGCAAGGAGGCGAGTGACAAGCATCTTCAATTGTGGTGTATCTTTTTCATGCCATGTCCATCACCAAGTAGGATCTTTCTGAGCCAGTATGACTGTTCAAACTCGCTTGTAATTTACTCAATGTTGGGCCACAAAAGTTTGTGAATTCAAGTGTGTGCACAAAGTATGGAAGCCTACTGCTCTTAAAATTATCAATGGCTTGTGAGAATCCATCTAATACCTCTCATCACACGATGACACCTTTCAATCTATTTTTGCATACCATTTGGGATTTAGAGCATAGGCTTCCATATGAAGTGGTGTATTCATTAAGTTCCATCTCAGTGTCACTGTGAGCCTAATATCCTCCTCATATAACCCAAGTACGATCCTTAGCTGAAATTGTTTTCTTTATCTTTTCCAACATACTATCAAATGTCTCATATATCTCTCCAAGACTAAAAGAGTCTATATTGGCAAATATAATGACATCTATGATAGAGGAGATGACAAAGCAAAGATATCTGCAAGAAGAAAGCAAACAGCGAAAGAGTTATAAATTTATAATCAGAATAAGAAATTTTAATTAAATCTAAAAATCAGCAATCCAAAGACTAACATCTAATTTAAGTTTTAAAGAAAATTGTCAACTTACCTCATTGTTTTAAATAAAATCAGCAACTTACTTTATTGTGCCCCACCAACTACCATCAAGGATATTTAGCTTGACCAATCTTCCATAGTTGGCATAATCGCCGAATAATCGGCGAGTTTTTGGGACTGGCGAGTTTTTCCCAAATTTAATCGCAAGAAAAAATCGCCGAGTTTTTTAGAAAAACTCTGTTTTTTTTTTTTTTTTTATAAATTTTTTAAAAGGCAAAAAGCCTATATATATTATGTAAGATAGAGAGTTACAATATGCTAGTAGAGCTAGGAAGAGGAAAATGTGATTGTAATGATGTTTTTACTTCTAATTTGACACAAATTATTTACTATTATGTTTCCCGCCATCAACATTCAGCATCAGAATGTGATTTTGTACCCACTATGCATTTATATATATCTAAACTCCTGCTTCTTTCTTTTGTGTTCTCTATAATGAACTCATTAGATGCATCTTCTCATTGAAATTTGCAAAAAAATGTATTTTGAATTAAATTTTAGTGGTTTTTTTAGGTTCCCGAGTTTTCCCGAGTTTTTTTTTTAAATGGCCGAGTTTTTCCCGATTAAACTTTTGGCGGGCTCGGCGAGTTTTTGGATTTGGCGAGTTTTCCAACTATGCAATCTTCATTCAAAAGAGGTAGAATTAGACCATCGGGTTGTAACAACTTCTTTTTCCATGCCTTAAATAACACTAGCAAATCAATGAAATACAATTACTAATTCACATTCATGAGAAGACAGTTATAACAGTTATGTTCATGTCAAAGAGATTAATAGTTACAATTGGTTTAATTGAATTATTATAACTAACAATTGAAAACATCATCATTAAATCTAAATAGATGATTTAAGTTTTCCATACCCTAAATTCTGAAACTGGAATTCACCTAGGGCAGCATCTGCAAAACCCAGATTAGTCCACATATACCACTTAGGGCACAAATAGTTACACCACTATATTGTAAAGACAAACACCATTTAGGGCATCAAATACTGTTGTATCATCCCTATCATTTCCTATTGTTAACATTGGCAATAACATATAGTTTAAAGATACGTTCATATTCATAATTCACATAAATGAAGGACAGCTATAACACCATCAAGTAAGCCTATCTCATGCAAACGGATACATGTCATGTTCAATTGGAAAATCATCTGGTTTAACTATTTTCTGAATACACTTTAAGAGGAATTGATTTTCAAGCATTGAAACGAATAACTGATTAAACAAATTCAATCTAACATATATTCAGTTTCCAATTTCAAATTAATGAAACTGAAAGTAAATTACCTGTTACTAGCTTATATTTGAATGCATAATCTATCTCTGTCTAATGCATGTCTTGACATCTGGTGGAGAGGAGAAGCATTGTCAAAGGCTTTTACCTCCCAACCGCAGACTTTTGAATATCCCCGCATGATCTCAATCAAGAAAGACCCTCCCTAGTATGGGAATTGGCTTGGGACACCCACAATCTAGTCACTGAGCATTCTGGTGTTAGAATAATGTCAACCCACTGCCTGGCTTGGGAACAAGATTTTATACAAAGGATTTCCATGAGCTATCTTCTTATTGTACTTGAATGTTATCGCTGATTATATCCTTTCTTTCATTGTAGGAATTCTTCTCTCTCTTTTCTCCCTTTAGCTTGACCATAAAGGTCCTCATACTCTAGAGGTTCATATTATATTTTATGGATTTATGATCACTTATTCCTTTGCCATGGTTCATGCTGTTTTCAGCCTATGGCATCATAAGTTATTATGCTTTTGTTTCTAGTTTGATTATTCATAAACGAAGCATTCCATCTCAAAGACATATCGACTATATCCCTGTATGATGCTCCTTTTAGATTACATGTATATGCAATACAATGTTATTACCAAACATAGCATATTCGTGAAACAATAAAGTCGCTATGGAAATTTATCACATTCAGCTCCATACTTGCAAACAGATAATAAAATCTAGAGTCCAAGTTGATAGAAATTGACATATTCAGGAAGAACAAATTATATACGATGGGAAATGTAACCTGATCCCACGCGAGCTGTATATGGGAATCTGTAGTATTACCGACACCAAGACCTCAGTACAATTCGATGAATAATCATGGATTTAGTGCACAATCCTCAACTCTAGCAATATACCATTGTTAATCACTTTGCAAGAGCTTGATCATGTAACATATGTTGTGGTATTGATAGAAATATGTGATGTTTGGTATAATGTGTAGAGAGATAGAAGAGGTGTGCCTCCACAGCATGATCAAGAACATAAAAAAAAGAATAAGTCTTGGCCAAGATGGAAAATGACCTCTCGTGTTGGTTCGGTTAGACCAAGATTGAGGTGGCACGAACATTGCTAGACTCTTTAAAAAATTCAAAAAGAAATACTCATACAAATATACAAGGTGGTGGATACAAAATGCAATAAGGTTGATCAAGCGATTTAAATAAATGACCATGGACAAGGTCAAGAAATACATAAAAAAAACGGTGGCAGCATATGCCTAATCATGTCTTAGTATATTAATGTCGTTTTATATATATTCATGCTTGCTTGACTAATTTTGATATGTAAGTCTATACATACATACATACATACATACGTATATATATATATATACATTAATGATGAACTTCACATACATACATACATACATATACATAACATATATGTGTATACATACGTACATATTTCATACCCACTCAAGTATGAGTATAGGCATGATATTACTATACTTAGACATGGTAGCTTTGCAAGATACACCAAGATCATCTACATAGTGAGGGTAATATTTCTTATTTGAATTTTATAATGTTTTTAATTTAACTGGTTAGCTCATGGTTATCCTTTTTTCTTCTTGCTTGTTTAGCTGTTTCATCCTTGGTTGTGGTGGTTTAGGACTTCCATCTATTTGCTCAATGGTAAGCGGTGCCCCCCATGCCCAACTCCTTTCTGGCAATGCTTCCCCCCCTTCGACGTGCTCTGCAGGGAAGAAATTCTCCATGATAATATCATATTCCTCAATATAACAATAACAATTATTATTCATAAATTGTCAAAACGACTAACCACCATTTCAGTTTCCATGAATTCATGTTCAATAACCAACTTTCCAAGAAAACATTAGAATATCATCATAACGATTAACTAGCATGCCAACTTCATATGAAATTATAATGATTAACCATCTTACCATTTCACATGATCGTAACGAATTGTGCGTGTCAACTGACTTCACATGATACCTTTACGGCTATATGAACAAATTTTAAATTGAGCCCAAAAATTCAAATGTAACATACCCTCCCCCTTGTGCTTCATCGTCCTCAATGAAGTTTGAAATTTGAACAAGTACTATAAGGAGCATTTAAAATTGGGCAGAAGTTGGGATGTAACATACCCTCCCCCTTGTGTTTCATCATCTTAAATGATCTCTGCAATTTTCAAACACAAAAAAAAAAAAAAAAATTCCAAATACAAGATATATATATATATATATAGCACTATGAATCATCTCTTTTCAAATTTGAGCAAAGCCATGATCACAATCAAGGCCTATCATTCCTTATCTCAATGTTTCCGGGAAAATGCTTACATGATATCAAAAGTAAAAAATGAAACACACACTCACTTGAGTTTACTTTATCTTACCTATGGCCACTTCAGCATCATTTTGAGTTTATCATGTTCTTAGGATATTCTATTTCATATTCCTGTCATACTCATATAGACACTCACAATATTATTTTAGTTCAATTCCCATATTGATATCTCACACAAGAGAATTTTCAATTTTTCAATAATCAAGAGTAAGATAATCATTCGAAAATTTGCAATTCTTCAACTAGCATGCTCTAGATCATAACTTGATCACAAAAATAAAATCACGCATACATACCATCTAGTATATGGTTTTTTAAAATAAGTAGATCGTCCTTGGAAGCTCCCAGATCACTTGAAATGGTTATTGGATCCATGTTTCCATTTATGAAACCAGGGCCTTCATGCCCATCTTATCACAATAATACTTCATTAGAATAATCATTTCATGATAGAAATATATATGATCTCTAAGACAATATAAAACAACTTAGTATGTCTTGATATTTCATTACCACATAAAATCAATCCATGGTGCATTATTCATCTATAAAATAGTTTCAATGAGGAAAACCATAATATACTATGAAAGATGATCACACATCCGATCAAGATCATAGAGGTTATGATAAAAATGGTACCACACTATTTGTATCCTAGTCTCCTAAGTCCTTCACACCCACACACAATTCTTGAGATGGGGTGTGGCCTAGATACTTGTATGTTCTATCCCCAAAACCTACGTTTCTATGAGACTACCTATAGAAATCCCAACCATAGGGAGGTTAGCTCCCCTAAAAGTCAAGTTCATAACAATGTGCTTTGGTAAAGAACAAGTTTCTTGCTATGTCTCATGTATAATCATCCATGTGCTAGTAATATTAGAAAAGGATTCGTTTGAGATGTATTTTCCACAATTTCCTTCTTTCCACGAAGGCTCACAAAATGCTTCTCATAGCATTGGCTCATATCATATATCTTGTTCATTTTTTGTTTATGTTATATGGTGCAATTCAAATCTATGCACCTATGTGGATACTAATTTAGTTTGGTCATTTTATAAGGATTGAGACATAGTTCATATAATTAGATGCAAGTAAAATGTTGTAAGTTCTTTGTGATTTATTCAGTCAAGTTCCATGCTGAAATTCGTTACCTTTTAAGCTGACTTTTCTTAGCTCAACCCATGCTTGGATCATAAATTGATCATAAGCATTTGAAACAAATTTACATGGGGTTCCTGTCAGGTAGGTAGATCATCTAGGTGAGCTCGCTAATCACCTAAAAAAATTTGAAATTCCACCTTTTCCATTCATGTGACCTAGGCCCTTATGTTAACTTGGTCACCACAATGTTTTCAAGAAGCATCAATCAAAAGTTATATCTTGTCATAAATAAGCATTTATAGTTTTGTTTATGTAAGAGTGTTTACTCCATAAGTAGTATGAAATGTTAGGTACAACCTTTTCACCATTTAATCATCATTAGAAGATAACATTAATTTACCACACATAACTAGCAACATATAGTCACCCTTAGCCACTTCAAGATCAAAGAATCTCAATATCATGGTTCACCATTTTTCATTTCAAATCCAAAAATGGCTAACAAAATATTAACTACCATTTCATATGAATATGAATGTAATTGCATAGAGTGTAATGCTGAAAACATGCAATTGGAAGAAATAACAAGTCATAATGAAGGTTTAGATAACAGTGCATCAAGGGATATAGAAATTGGTTTGTACTGTGCAAGCCTCGATATTTGGACCTAGTGTAATGCTCTCATTCTCTATTGAGAATGGCCCTCCTGACCTCGGGTAAGGCACATACACCATTTTGGTCTTGCCACCTGAGCATCCTGGTGTTATAGTGTTGACTAGACATCAGATGAGGCTGTGGATTCCCTCCATCAACCTATCTTCTAACTACCAGCATTTGGGCCTCTGGTGATCACTGCAACAATCTCGCCACTAAACCTACCATGGCCAGGGATTTCCAATGGACACTGTGTGCCTGATCACCCACTGCTCGACTTGCCAATCATGTTATTTTCCTTAGGTTTAATTCATCTTTAGGATTTTGCCAATTTGTCCAATTCATATGGACCATACCATCATCTCGGCCCTTCCTCGACTATTTCTAGATGATCTTTGGTGTGATGTTTCCAAGCTTACATTGTATATTATTCAGTTCTGCAAAAATAAATGTTCATCTTGTCTTATTCAACATTACATTTTCAGCTTCTGTGAAATAGTGTTGGGCCCAAGGTTCAGTGTTGAATCCATAGCTCTAATACCATATGTAAGAATCTCTTCTTCTAAGCCTTAACTAACACTAGCAAATCAATGAAATACAATTACTAATTCACATTCATGAGAAGACAATTATAACAGTTATGTTCATGTGAAAGAGATTAATAGTTACAATCGGTTTAATTGAATTATTATAACTAACAATTGAAGGCAGCATCATTAAATCTAAATAGAGGATTTAAGTTTTCCATACCCTAAATTCTGAAACCAAAATCCGCCTAGGGCAGCATCTGCAAAAATCAGGTTAGTCCATATATACCACTTAGGGCACAAATAGTTACACCACTATATCATAAAGACAAGCACCATTACCACTACATCACCTCTATCCTTTCCTATTGCTAACTTTGGCAACCACAAATAGTTTAAAGATATGTTCAAAGATAAGTTAATATTCATAATTCACATAAATGAAGGACAACTATAACAACCATCAAGTAAATCTATCTCATGCAAACAGAGACATTTCATGTTCAATTGGAAAATCATCTGGTTTAACTGTTTTCCGAATACATTTCAAGAGGAACTGATTTTCAAGCATTGAAAAAAATAACTGATTAAACGAATTCAATCTAACATATCTTTAGCTTGTAACTTCAAATTCATGAAAGTAAATTACCCGGTACTAGCAAATATTTGAATGCATTGTCTAATGTATGTCTTGGCATTTGGTGGAGAGGAGAAGCATTCTCAAGGGCTTTATCTCCCAACCGTGGACCTTTGAATATTTCCACATAATCTCAATCAAGAAAGGGCCTCCCTACTTTGGGAATTGGCTTGGGACACCACAATCCAATCACTGAGCATTCTGGTGTTAGAATGTCAACCCACCACCTAGCTTGGCAACAAGATTTTACACAAAGGATTTCCATGAGCTATCTTTTTATTGTACTTCAATGTTATCATCGATTATATTCTTTCTTTCATTGCAGGAATTCTTCCCACTTTTTTCTCCCTTTAGCTTGACCCTAAAGGTCCTCATACTCGGGAGGTTCATATTATATTTTATGGATTTATGATCATTTATTCGTTTGCCATGCTTCATGTCATTTTCAGCCTATGGCATCATAAGTTATTATGCTTTTGTTTGTGATTTGATTTCATTCATAAATAGAGAATTCCATCTCAGAGACATATCGATTATATCCCTGTATGGTTCTCCTTCTTTCAGATTACATGTATATGCAATACAACGTTATTACCAAACATAGTGCATATATGTGAAACAATATAGTTACTATGGAAATTTATCACATTCAGCTCTGTACTTGCAAACAAATAATAAAATCTAGAGGCCGAATTGGTAGAAATTATGTACGATGGGAAACAGATCCTGATCCCATGTGAGAGGTATATGAGAATATGTAGTATTACTGGCACCAAGACCTCAGAACAATTAGATGAATAATCATAGACTTAGTCCACGATCCTCGACTCTATCAATATACCATTGTTGATCACTTTGCAAGAGCTCAATCGTGTAACATATGTTGTGGTATCGATAGAAATCTATGATGTTTGGTATAATGTCCAAAGAGATAGAAGAGAGGTGTGCCTCCACAGCATGATCAAGAACATAAAAAAAGAACAAGTCTCGACCAAGATGGAAAATGATCTCCCACATTGGTTCGGTTAGACCAAGATCAAGGTGGTATGAACGTTGCACGACTTTTAAAAATTCAAAAAGAAATATTCATGCAAATATAATAGCTTGATGCCACAGGGTGGTGGATACAAAATGCAATAAGATTGATCAAGCAATTTAAATAAATGACACGGACAAGTTCAAGAAATACATAAAAAAATAAAAGGTGGCAACATACGCCTAACCATGCCTTAGTATATTAATGTCATTGCTATATATATTCATGCTTTCCTGAAATACACACACACACACACACACACACACACACACACACATGTATACGTTAATGATGAACTTCGCACATATTTCATACCCACACAAGTATGAGTGTAAGCATGATATTACTATACTAAGACATGGTAGCTTTTCAAGATAGACCGAGATCTTCAACATAATGAAGGTAATATTTCTAATAACTAGTTAGCTCATGTTATCCTTTGTTCTTCTTGCTTGTCTAGCCATTTCATCCTTGGTCGCGGTGGTTTAGGACTCCCATCTATTTGTTCAATGGTAGGTGGTGCCACCCTGTGCCCAACTCCTTTTGGGCAATGCTTCCCACCCTTAAATATGCTCTTGCAGGGAAGAAATTCTCCATGATAATATCATATTCCTCAACATAACCATAACAATTATTATTCATAAACCATCATAATGACTAACCACCATTTCGGTTTCCATGAATTCATGATGAATAGCTAGCTTTCGAAGATAACATTAGAATATCATCATAACGGTTAACTAACATGCTAACTTCATATAAAACTATAACGATTAACCATCTTACCATTTCACATAATTGTAACTAATTTTACATGTCAACCGACTTCACATGATACCCCAACTGCTATATGACCAATTTTAAATTGAGCCCAAAAATTGCAATGTAACATAGGTCCACTCTCAATTCACCACCATAAATTGTAGAGGTTCATGCATCTCAAGCATCCTCTCCTTCAAGATGTAGTAAGTGGCATACTTATAATTCATCTTTGAAGATAGACATTTAGTTTTAAGTTTTAAATAAAATTAGCAACTTGCCTCGTTGTGGCCCACCAACTACCACAAGGATCTTTAGCTTGACCAATCCAACTTCATGACAGCTAGAATTAGACCATTTGGTCCACTCTGAATTCACTACCATCAATTGTAGAGGTTCATGCACCTCAAGCATCTTCTCCATAAAGATGTAGTAAGTGGCATAAAGAATACAAAAAATCAAAACACATAACTGTGTCATGACCCTCTTTAGGGTAATGTCTATGATTCTCGTAGATTATAACATTGCTTGATGAGTACATTAATGTGTAGTCCTTTATCATTATACTTTGTTTACTTTAAGTGAACTTTTTTAATTCCTTAGACAATATGTATTTATTATTTAGAGATGAATTATTTTGTAAGGAAGATTTCCAATTTAAGGCAATTCAAGTACTCATCAGAGCATCACAAATAGTTATATATAAAATTTAACTAAAATTTAAAAATAATAATTTTTGGGGAATTATACGTAATTAATAAAAAGTTAAAATAATATAAATTAAAAGATTAAAATGAACATTATAAACAGATATAAGTGAGGGACAACTATTAAATAAGATAAATAATAACATTAAATAAAATAATGTTACCAAATTCTTCCCACACAACCCCCAAACATTGGTTCCTGCAAAAGTCCATACAAATCGTGTCAGACAAACCCAACACAAATTTTATTGTTTTTATTGTCATACATGCATATCAACCATCACCAAGGTAGTTGATTTCAGAATTAAACAATATCCTATAGAGCTAAATTCAGACCATATGCCCCTTTGTATTAAATACAATATGAAGGTCAAAAGGCTGCAAAGTGATCAGGTCCTAGATGAAAACACAAAAGGACATAAAGAGGGCAAGATTCTTATAAACAATGAAAATAAAAAGATATTTTGCACTGCTCTTGAACAACAAATCCAAATGCACCATGCCATCACGAATATCAAGGAAAACAGTGATAAGAAAAGTCACATCAGCAGCAGCTCACTAATCCCACTAATTCAGGAAGCGCTAAAGGGTTGTAAGAGAACAAGGATAAAGAAGAGCATCTCAAACACCTTTCTGGCTAACCCATTGTATGATGAAGAATGCAAGGCCGCAGAAGGAAATTTAAAGGGAGAAAGGAAAACAAAACAATCATAAGAGAATACAAATAGCTGATCAAATCCAAAAAAGAAGAATATGTGATTAATCGGAGGAAAGAGCTAATCATGTTAGGAAAGCACAATCTTAAAGATTTTTAGAGGAAGTTACAACAAGCTAGAAAACAGGTTGAAAATAAAATTAGTGATTCTCAATGGTTAGAATATGCAAAGACTCTTTACGAGAGATCGGAGGACGAAGTTTCACTCGCCGCAATCAACAACTCGGATGAACTATTTTCTGATGAAGACATTAATCTAGGGATAAAGAGATTAGCGAGTGGAAAAGCTCAGGATATTGATGGGCTGCAGGCTGAATTTCTAAAGTGGGTGACAAATTTTTTGACTCCACACATCAAGAACATTTTTAATATGGTCACACAAGGTTGCTTTCCCACGAAGTGGACCACCAGTGTAGTTATTCCTCTCCATAAAAGCAGGGATGTCAACAACCCTTCCAACTACTGCACCATCATGGTGAACCCCCTATTAAGCAAGCTCTACAGGAGTATGGTAGAGCGGAGAATCAGTGGATGGGCAGACAAAGAAGGGAAAAGAGCTATAGGACAGACGGGTTTCAGACCAAAACATTCCACCATTGATCACTGCATTACCTTAAGGTTCCTCATCGAAAAAGCGTGGGATAAACAAGGGGAAGAGACTTTTTGCTGCTTTGTTGACTTTAAGAAAGCTTTTGACATCGTACGGATAAGCTATGGAATAGGATGGAAGAATTGGAGGTCCCAACAGGGTATATAGCTGTTGTTTATAAACTTTACGAACAGGTTAAAGTCAAAATCAAAACCAAAGTGGGCATGTTGAAATGTTATGGCAGTGACATAGGGGTCAAATAGGGGTGCCCGTTATCTCCTACCTTGTTTGGCCTCTATATTGACAAGTTAGAGGAATGGCTAAACAAAGCCAATGGAGAGGGAATTCAGTGAGCTGAATAGGTGATCAAATTGCTTCTTTATGTTGATGACCTTATTCTCATTGCTAAAACAACACAGGGGCTGAGGGGACATTTGAAGAACTTAAAAACCTTTTGCACAGAGGTAGGGATGGAGGTCAACACTTCTGATACCAAGATCATGGTCTTTTCCTTGAGGAAAAGAAAACAACAATGCACTTTCATGTTTAATGACAAAGCATTAGAAATTGTGGAAGAATACAAGTATCTGGGGATAGATTTCCATTACCGGCTAAGTTGGGAAACATGCAGATCAAAAAGGATATAGGGGGTAATGGAAGGCATCTTATCTTCTTCAAAACAGGTGTAGGATAGCAGAGTTATGGGACTGGAAGACTAAAAAACCCTTTTTGGGTTGTTGGTAATACCAATTATTTTATATGGCAGCGCGGTATGGGGGAGCAGCATATCAAACCATAAATGATGACAAATTTAAAGAATTCAGAAACACTTCATCACAACTAATCTCAAACTCAAATCAACAGTTCCATACGAGATTATTTTAGTGGAGGTGGGCATGTTCCCGGTGGAGGCATCAACAATTGTTAGATTATTGAGCTATCTAAAAAAAGTGAGTAAAATGGATGCACATCATTGGCCTAGTAAGGTGGTTGACAGAGAACTGGCTTGTTGAAAGAAGACATGGAAGAAACAAAATGATAAATGGTTCAACAAGTGGAATATTGACTACCAAGAGTACACGGAAAACAATTTTCAAATAAATAAATGGGTGGCAGAAAAAATCGGATCTGCCATGTGGGCAAACCAGTTAGGTAGAAAACAAACCTATTATGTCAAAGAATTTAATCCCACATGCGAACATGACAACAAAGAGTATTTAGGAGCCGAGATCAAAGGAAAGGCAAAAATCCTAATTGCTCAACTGAGATCTGGTTCACACCGTCTGAGATGTGAAATTGGTAGATGGAAGGTCCCTAAGGAAGAGTGGGAGGACAAAATTTGTAGATTTTGCAATGAGGGTGTGGTGGAAACGGAGTGGCACTATCTGAAGGATTGTACAGCATACGAGGACATTAGCAACCAACACAAAGAAACTTTAAAAGTGAACAACATAAAAGACCTTTTCAAAGGACCAAGACTTTTCAAGGGGGCCATTTTATATAATGCAGATTCACAACAAAAGAGACAATCTAGAGAAATCACATCAGACTGACTAGGAGTTTTATGTGGGTCCCTTAGGCTTATGGCCTCGTGGACATCATTAAAAATCTTTCATTCATTCATTCATATAAAGATATAACATATATTTTTTACGAACTAACCCACATCAGAAACCAAACCTGAATTGGCAACTTAGAAATACATTAAGTAATAATAAATAATAAATAATAAATAAATAACCTTAAATTTCTTATGGTCTAGCCAACTATGGCAAACAAAGAAATCATAAAACATATAACATTATTTGATATGGCCAATTCCATCTTAGCAAGCCACGGCACACAGGGATGTGTAAATGCTAACTTGAGTTGCTCAAGGAGAGAATCAGATTGAAGGGAAGAGGAATGTTTCTAAAGACATTGGTGGAAGCCACTGTCATAAGGACAACCGACAGAGAAAAGAAATAAAAAGCATTGTCTGGAGTAATTAGGGCAGCAGTTGGACATTCAGGGCAGAGTGTTTTCTCAAGCTAAGATTGGGAGTAATCTTCCCATATACAAAAAAAAATGATGGTAACTATTTAAGAGTGTCGAAATAGATTGCAAAAAAAAGAGTAAGCTGCACTGGCATTAGAATTTCTTCCGTCTTAATCCTTGTTATCTTTGCAAGAAAAGATAGGTACGTCTACACCATAAAAAAAACCCTTATTCTAATCAATAATTTGTGTTTATGGATTTCTCCACTTTCATTCATTTTCAGATTTTTTATTTGTAGCTAAAGTCCCTTGCCTTTTCAAATCAGTATAAAGATTTGTGTATTGTTCGCTGGAAATTGTATAAACAAGTTGAAACTGTGCTTACTATACTTCAAGGGTTTACTGCTCACATATTAAATTACATAGTTTTTTTTCTTTCCAAGAAATTACTGTGGAAAAACCCAGTCACCCAACCAAGAGATGATTTCATACACAACATGATGTTATATATAAATATTTTATCTATTTTAAACAAGCGGTATTGAGGGGTTTACATGTTTTCTTTTAAAAAATAATAGTAGCTGGGTCGCGCTCTGATAACAACATACTTATATAAGAATTCTAATAGTACAGGCCTGTCATTCACAGACAACTTTGATAAGTATATAAAATTATTTCACTATTATTCGCAAAATGTGCATAGTCTGTATTGAGCAATGTGATTAGTTTATGGATTCAATTGTGTCCGTTTTTTAGCATCAATGTTTGGGATCGCACTCTGTTATCCATCATCAGGATGAGAGAGAAGGCCAGAACATGATCCGAAATGTTGATGCTAAAACACAGACACAATCACATCCAGAAGCTAATTGCATTACTAATGGATTGTGAAAATCTGATATTGTTAGTTGTATTGAGCAAGTCTTCTAATTATATGTTATACCAGCCCCTTTCCAGAAGCCAGTAAAATTGGGCATATGGCAATAAGATTCTAGTATTACATGTGTAATTATTCCTCACTATAATGGAAGTCTCCTTATTTTTCTTTGTTAGTGAAGTTGCTGCTCTAATTAGCTAACTTGCAAGTGTAGTATGGTGGCTGTATTTTTACAAGATACCATTTTATACTATTGACATATCATAGAGTCGTATTGTATAATAATTTTGTTAGGGGTCAACTCTTTTATTGTTGTTACATCATAATAGTTCAATTAAGATTAGGATTTACCACTTCATTTCATTGTGTCGTGTTTGTAGAAGGATGAGTCTTTTAAGGTTGTGCTCAATTATCTCCATGAACCTGAATTGTATGTATAATAGAATCCTTCCACTTAGTAGCATTGGGGACGCCATTTTGGTCAAGCATTGCTGCTATAAGTTTTCTGCATTGTCAAACTTCATATCACTGTGTTAACCTAAAAAACACCCTTACTTTATTGGCAGACCATTTTGAAAGAATTTAGTTAAATATTGCTGTCTGAAAATCTGAACAGAGATCTGCATCAAGATACATGGGGCATACCCATGTGAGAAGAGATGTCTCATTAAATTATCAGCTATTCTTTGTATCTTATAATAAGTTGAAACTAGATCATGTTGTGTTTTGACCTGTATTATGAGTTGCTGAACCTTTATTTCTGGGTGTAGCATGTGCAATATTATTAATTTATTTCTACAATACCATGTAGTTATCTACAAAGTTGTTTATGCTATTCGTCCTGCCCGTATTATCATATTCAAGTCACAAATGGTCTATATAACTGTATGCAACAGCCAGGTCGAGTTTATGTAAATACTGTGGTTTGAGGGATCTTCTACTAGCATATTTCTAAAATGATCATGAGAGGGAGAAAGAAATTTTGTATTCTTTTAGATAGATTATAAATATTGTAATTTGTACACCTACAAACGCTTTCTATACTTCATACAGATCATAAATTAGTTTTATCTTACACTTTGCTCAGAAGTGAGTATTTATGTTCTTATGTGGCTTTTCCAAAAAAGGACACTGTACAGTATCATAGCTTGAAGTTTACCATAAATAAGATAATCCCTTGGCTAAAATTCTAGTTGAGTAGTTATCTTATATTGTCTTATTTTACAAAGATGCTATTTCAACTTGCTGACTCATTAAGAACATGGAGACAAAGAATACCTAGGATCCACAATTAAAGGCAGGGCCAAAATTTCAATTGCTTAGTTAAGAACCAGCTCTCATCATTTACGATGTGAAATTGGTAGATGGAAGGTGCCTAAGGAGGGGTGGGAACAAATAATATGTACCTTCTGCAGAAAGGGAGTGGTGGAAACAGAATGGCACGTTGTGATGGAGTGTATGGATTACGAAGATATTCACAATACGTACAAGGACAACTTACAGGTGAGCAACATGAAGGAACTTTTCGAGGAGACAAGATTACACAAGAGGGCTAATCTACTAATACAGCTCCACAACAAAAGAAACAACTTGGAGCAAATTCAGCAGGCTGCTTAGTTGTTCTTTTGGTCCATTTGACCGGTGGTCTCGTGGATGTCATTAAAATCCTTTCATTTCATTCATTTATTGTAGAAAACAACTAGTTAACATATATGGAAAAGAGATCAAATACTATAAGAAACTTACAACAACATGGATGCAACTCGACATATTAACATTTAATGGAGAGGGAATAGGGCATATTCACATAGGCAAGCCTTTCACACAATTTAACTATAACCTTAAGTCAAGCATTGTTGGTGTTTATTGTGAACAACATAGGATCCACTTGATTCACTTGAGTGGATGTATAACGGTGAAGAACTGTTTGGGAATAGATAATGACCCAAAAGGATTTCGTCGCCACAACAGTTACATCAAACATAGTTGTAAACAAAACATTGTATTGTAAGTGAGAGTGGTTCAAGGGCCTTGATCCCATAGATACATGTATGTAAGTAGCTTGGAAGTTGAAGGATACCTCTAGTGTGCATGGACTTTAGACATAGATTATGAGGTTATTCATTCATCATCATACTATAAACCTCTAAGTTAGTTGCACTCAAAATTGATTCTCAAGAAGGTACCTATGCCCGGTTGAGTTCCTGAAATCCGAGAAGGGGTGTGGGACTTAAAGTTATTCTCGGTGGTTTCCACCTAACTGTAAGCCCAAAATCCAAGGAAGGGTGCATATCTTATTTTATAACCTTGCTAAGAACCTTGACACAGTCTTGGGTAGGTTGTGAAATTTATGGCAAGCTACTCAGGAATTGAATGGTCCCAAAGAGTGAAGAGTCTCTTATGAAAGTATTTAGTATTTCCTATCCTTTTGAGAACCCATCCCAAATGGATGTAAGAGTGACTTTAGATCTTTTACATTATTTCCTACTTGTATGGGTAGAAGTACAATCTAAGAAGACCACCTAAATACACATATACTCTTATCGCGTATGGATGGAGATTTGGTCCAAATGACCACTTTATTTGTCTGGATGGCTAAGTGAAACTAGATTCAATACTTTGTAAAACACCTCAATTTCACGATTTTAGGGCTTTTGCAACTTTCATTTTCACAAACTTGCTTCACACTTCAATTGTGGTCAAATCACTCTTCAATTCACTTAAGACACTTCACATGAACAAATTGTGAGGCCTCGCCCCCAACTCATCGTAGCATAGTGATACATTACCCTTATTTTGTTATTCACGACTCGAGATGTCGAGATATTACCTGATGCTTAGAACATATTTTATTATTTCATGTTGTGTGATGTTATTTCCAGATATATTTGATGATTGTCATTTAATGTTCATGTATATGTATGTTGACGAAATCAGTAAATGTAGGATTGAGATTTGACTTAAGATATTTCAAATGGTTAAGAATTATGAAGGATGAAGAAACTTTATTGATGTATGTTTTAAATTATGAAAATTTCTGATACATATATGTTTATATACATGTGATTTTACGGGACTACTGATGTGTGCAATGAGTGTGCAGATATTTAACCGAGAAACCCTACGGAGGAACAAAACTGATCTCCATGTGCTAAAATTTGGAAACCCTGTTGTTCGTAAATCACGTATTTGTATTGTGAGATATATGTATGTATCTTCTTTGTTCAGTAAATGTTATTGTTCGTAATTATGTTCTTTCAGTGTCGCTTGACACTCGTAAAATGTTCATGTGCTTCAGTATGCTAGTTAGGGTTAATTGTTTAACTTTTGGATTCAAGTTGGTTCAAGTAAGTGTCATTTTTCTGTTAGGTTCTTAATTAGGGTTAGTCATCCCTAATTCGGATTAGTGCCTAATTTGCAAGTTAGAGTAGTTAGATGGACCTATTTTATTCCTAGATTTTATTTGTCTCTAAACCTCTTTCCTAAGGCTTTTAACTTGTTTTTATTCTAACCAAAGGGTATGGGTATGGGTTAGGGGTCTTTTCCAACCCCTAAGCCCCTTTTTTTGACTTTTGAGTTTACTCAAAAAGTCCCTTTTTGCCTTTGTGCGAAAATTGACCATGGTTATCTTGAGTCACCTCACCTCATCTCCACTTGGGGTTTAACCATGGTGTAGGTTGGGTTAGGAGTTTCTAGATTTGTTAGTAGGTGGAGATAGTTATTGCTCCTTTTGGGTGGTTGGAATTGGAGGCTTATTTAGAGGCCTTCCTTGGACTAGTGGGGTGGTTACCCAATCTCTACATTTAGAGAAGATTTCTTGAAGCTTGAAGAAAGGAGGGATACTCTACTCAAATTTGTTCATTGCCATTACCTCTTTGAGAAGGTAGGAAACTCCCATCTCCCTTATTCAGTTTTTATGTTTTGTTTCATGTTCTTGTTACTTTGTTGTTGTTTCACTGTTGTATGGTTGTGGGTATGTTGGGAAGATTTGTAAACCATGTCATTTTGGTTGTTTTCCTTTCTGGTTTATGTTTGAAATTTTGAGTTTTCCTTGCATGGGTGTTTTGGTATTACTCACCCTAGGAGAGGGCAGAAGTGACCAATTTTGGGAGAGGTCTGTTTAGTTGGACTCCAACCTGTGTAGAGTCTCTTCTCAGGATGAGAAGAGGGATAAAGGGTAGGGTGTTATGGGCCCCTACCCGTCAGCACAAACCTAGTATGAGTATGGCAAGTTTAAATGGAAGAACGGAAGTTCTTGGTTATTGGCCCCGATTGGGCATCTGAATTGGTGTTGTGCTTGACTTCTCCAGTTGGAAGAATCCACCTCTCCCTAGTCTTGATTCATTAATCATCCTATTGTGTAAACCATGTATGATTATGCATGCTTGATGTTCTTTTGGTTCTGCTTGGTTGTCACCCAATCAGATATTGGTTTCCTCCAGGGTTCTTGAAATGAGATTTAGAAAACATTACAAACTCCTTGATTTTTGATCATGAAGAAAATTCGATAAAATTGTTGAAATTTAGGATTGAGATCCTATTGTAAATTGTGTTTTAAACCTTATTGTAAATGGCAACGAAGCTGGGTTTTCTTCCTGATTCTTTCCCGGCTGAGCCTTTGAATCAGGTTTACCAATAAAATTGGTGTTGAGCATATTTGGTTATCATGTGATTTAAATTGTGTATGGTTGCACATTAAAAATAAATAATTAAGAATAACGGATAATGTTATGAATTATGATATTTCAAGTTTTTAAATTGTTATAGAAGAACAATTTGATTGAATGGATTCCAAGTTGATGTATAAGTATTAGATGTATCAGGATCCCTACATGGAGAATTCAAATTATCTCTTCCTTGTTAAATTTCCTTTTGAACGAATCAATTGGACTAAGAGATTATGTATCTCCTTAAATGTTAAAGCATAAATCTGTTAGTTCTCTTTAACCTTGCTATGGATTGTTTTTCGGCTGCATTAAGTTTTATGTTGATTGTTATATGAATTATCACCCTAAACTTAACTTAGTCCAATGAATAACTCACATTATCAATTGTAATATCTTATCATGAGGAACTTAGACTACTGGAGTAGGAAACCAAATAGGAAGAAACCAATGATGTTAAATTTGGCAAATTTTCCAAGCTTTCATATATGATGGAACGAAGACTATGATCATGCATGCAGTTTCATTTTTCTTTTATGATTGTTAGATCCTCATGATAAAGCATTGCATTATTGAATGGAACGAATAATTCAACTCTTGATAGATTCTGGATGTACCAAGTCATTATAGATTTGTCTATAAAGGAAATTAATAACGTATTTAACCCTTGAATCAATCCATTTTAGAAGTGATAGAAATTGCATTGAATCCTATCTTAATCATCGAATAGATTTAAAGAAGCACTATTAATTTTGCAAGTCATAAGAAACGTTAAGAATTAATACTTGGGATAGCATTAGCAATATGTTAACCTTTCAAATTTTGATCTAAAAAAAAAAAGAGATTAAATCTACTTCTCACACCATCCTTAAAAAAATAAAAAATAAATAAAAATTTCAAAACATCCACCTACAGGATGCTGGAAAATGTATGGAGGAATACCTTATTCTCTTGTTAAACAGAGAATATACCATCCTGATTCTCTCTTTCAAATTTAATGAATAATCAATAAAAAAATTAGGACTAACTAAATTAACTTATAATGGTTCTTAAATATAACCTAATATCTTTTATTTCACCCATAAAACTTTATCTCATTAATGCCTTATCTTCCTCCTCTTGTTGGGCGTTAGACTTCAAGGTAGGGACTTGATAGGTTTTATTTTTTTTTTTAAAAAAAATCGATGGGTCAATGCCTTGTTGTGGGGTGACGTCACCCACCACCATTTCCTTCTGATTGGATGCGTACGTCCCAAGTGGGATGGGATGACAGCATTTAACCTTGCTTTAATGTATAAATTTTGTTGTTGCCTCCCTCATGTCTTTTCCTCCAATCACAATGGAGGGGAGGTCTCTATTGGCTGGCCTGTTGACCCACGTACTTGGGCCAGGTCATCCTAGGGCTGCGAATTCGCAGGCCCTCGTTCCTTGCGAACTGCCTTGGGTAGTGTGGAGGACGCATGGGGGTCCGTGGGGGGGGCTAGGTTAGTGGGGAGTTAGGGGAGTAGGAGCTAGCTTAGGCTAGCTTAGGTTAGCATAGGATGTTAGTAATAGGGTTAGGGGTTAGTTAGGTTAGTGTTAGGTTAATTTAATTTTTTTGTAGTTAGTTTTATCTTAAGATAGTAATTAAAATATTTAATGTAGGATTGTTTTTTTTAGTTTTTAAAGATCAGTTATTGAAATTAGTTTAGTTTAATAAATTTCTACATGTAGTTACTTTGTAAATTGATAATACTTGAAATTAGTTAGTATTTAATGTAATTAAGTTGTTAGTATTGTTTTAAGTTCTTTTAGTTATTAGTTAAATTTGTTAATTATAAATTAGACTATAGTTCCAAATAAATTGTCCTTAAAATGTTATCTCAATCTTTCCAAACTTAGAGCACGTTTATTATTAATTATTAAAAAAAAAGATTTGTGTTTTTTTTTGCCCACGTAGTTTGGGCATGACACAAATGGTACATCAAATCTTGCTTGCGATCTAAATCAAGACACTTGTTGATGAGTGAAGGAAAATCTCTGAAGTTGTCTTATACATTAGTTGGAAACACCAACACAAGAATTGGCATAGAGCAATTCCCCCCAACCCATAGTTTTATCAATATCAAATCACCTTCTTCATCAAAAGTAAAAACAACAATAAGAAAACCTTTACACAAGGGAGGAGCTCAATCTTACCAAAGACAAATGATGTCCAAGAATATGCTACCCAATGATATAGATTCATAAGAGAGGGATGGAAACGAGTAAATGTACAAACCAACCCACAAAGTTCGCAAAAAACTACATTATCCATCACATCCTAATTTACACATCAATGTAGTAATAGTTGCCATAAAAAATGTAAAACACAAAATGTTGTTCAAATTTGAAATTAGACGAACTTGTTAACTTCATGTGAATGAAAAATTAAAGCTTGCTAATGTTGTCAATATTTCCATTTAATTTAAAACACTACATATTGTAATATCTATTTTAACTTTTCTTTATGAATACAAATTCTATTAATTTATAAATACTTCCACATATCTACAAGAAAAATATAGAGGGAACACATTGAGGCATTAAAACCCCACTTAGATTGCAATGGGAAAACCCTCCTCCCACAACTTGTCTCCTTATCACTATCCCCTTCTCCTCCTCCATGTCCACCAATGACACATCAACAATATGAACATGTGTTGTGTGAACCTTTTGGGGATCTGAATCTTGGTTGCACTATTAACAGTGCAACCACTTAACAATCATATTATGTGATGAACTCCAGAGGACTTCTATTCTCTTTTTTAATAAAGAATATCTAAATTAACTTTTCTTTATGAATACAATTTCTATTAATTTATAAATACTTCCACATATCCACAAGAAAAATATAGAGGGAAAACATCGAGGCATTAAAACCCCTCTTGGATTGCAATGGGAAAATCATCCTCCCACAACTTGACTCCTTATTACTATCCCCTTCTCCTCCTCCATGTCTACCAATGACACATCAATAAAATGAACATGTGTGAACCTTTTGGGGATTTGAATCTTGGTTGCACTATTAACAATGCAACCACTTAACCATCATATTATGTGATGAACTCCTAGAGGACTTCTATTTTGTTTTTTCAATAATATTTATATTTATATTTTGACCATCACAGATTGAAAAAAAAAAAATCATGCGACAAGAGTTCTTCAAAGTGTTATATTTTGACATTTAAAAAAAATTATATTTACTTATTTAGCTTTTATCTAAAACTTCAATCCCACAGCCTAAGTTGGCATAGTGTCAGAAAACTAGTGCTCTTAACATAGAAGTCACAAATTCAAATCTCATTAGAAGTAGGGTATGTATGTCTCGTACGCTTTAATACTCTTACTACTTTTCCTTTTCCAAATAGGGTTCATGATAAAATATTTGTTTTTGTTTTAGACTTAAAATAGATTAAATTGTAGAACTTTTACAAATTCAAAAAGATTTCCTCATCCACTTTTTGTATTTTGTATTGCCACATAAATGCTAAATTAAACCACCAATGCAATCCAATTGTGGCACTTGATACATTCCAAGAGAGGCAAGTATGTATATAGATTTAGACATCTTAACAATTTTCCATCTACCATATCCTTAGAGACTAGAGTAGGAAATATTTATATATGCACTCTGTATTCCAATGGCTTTGAAGGATTAAACATACTATGTCTTAATCAATGTAACCTAGGGACACATCCTCAACCGGAAATTCCTTTTCCCTGTACCAGGGACATTTCCAAGATGAGGGGACACCAAATTTTGAAAATCAATAGGGGATTTCCTACAACACTTGTGGATGTCGCCCTAGTTTTTTTGGGATGGGTGGTTGTCCTAGGGATGATTATGGACATTGAAGCCATCCCATGATTGTCACATCCATCTCCAATCTCAGTGCCTTTAAAAAATAAAAAAAATAAAACTTTTTGCTTGTCATTGTGGCATATCGGAGTCAGTATGTGAGTCATTGTGGTTTACAATTGTAGTTTTTGATTTGTTTTTACATTCAAAAAAATTATGTGTTTCTTACTTCTGCTCTTGTTGGTAATATGGTCAGATAGATGTCTTGATGATTTCCATTTATGGGAACATATAATCAACATTTCATTTATGCATTCAGAGATAGAAAATTGTCCAAGTATTAGATAGTTTACAACACTACAATGAACATATCTTAACGGTATGAATGATGCGTAAAGAGTTAGCTTATGCGCAGTTGAGGAAAGCTTTGTGACACCTTTATAATGATGTGTACTAGTGTGCATGTGTGTATGGTTAGTACGACACAAGTTACATTGTCAATGTTAGATCTATCAAGCTACTACTTACTAGCATTCTATTTCTATTTCAATCTAAGGTTAATAACTACACTAGGGTTTGATTGAGGCAAAACTCCCACCCCAAACAAAATAAACCCTTTTTATTATAGGTTGCAAACATTGATTGACAAACAAGTTATGAATCTGAGTACCCTTTTTGACTTTCTTCAAAACTACGAAATTAGATACAATGTTGCACACAGTCCATCAAGGATAATTGGGTCACCCCTAATGCATCAATAGTGATGGGATTACCCTTCATCATCCAGTTTGGCTCTTATAGGTTGTCAATCAATTTTTGGATTTTATCTGTTGTGTAGTTTTGAGCCTAGATCCCAGATTATAGTAATTTTTGACATTTTTTGATGACCTATTTTAAGGTACAGTAAGTTTAACTGTGCTAGTATTTAATAGTGTAGAATAGAGCATAACAGAAAATAGATTTGTATGGCTTTAGGAATTATTTTGGTTTCAAAATAATTACTAAGTCATGTTAAGCAGACTATGTGGATACTATTTTATATTATGTCAAGCGTGTGAAGACATGGAACCCAATTGAGCGACAGTTTGTGAATGCACAAGATATAAGTAAAGATCTTATGTTGCATAGATAAAGTGTGAGTTGTGAAGTGAATGTATGTGATGCACAGATATTGTGGAAGTTGCATGACTAGATGTGACATTCAAACTATTGTGAGAACCATATGCAAGCATAATGTGATGCAAAATTTGATGTTAGATTAGAGCAAGTGCAAGTTACAACAACAAGCAAGTATTGTATGTATATCTATTTTGTGAAGGAACTGAATTGTATAATTGCATGTTAAGGTAGTGGGCTCTTTTTGCATACATTGTAATTGATCTACCAATTCCTAGCATGGTTGTACCAACTCCTAATAGGGTTGAGGCTTCTAACAAGGCCTAGTCCTCTAACAAGGACTTGAGTCACTATATGTATTTCATAGACTCCTAATAGGGTCAATATCCTTAACTGAATCCTATTGTTTAGTGAATCATCTAGTAGGTATCATCCCCACTAGGATTTTCCCTTGGATTGGGTTTCCCTAGTTAACAAATAATGGTGTTATGAGTTCTCTATGTGTATAGTTATATTTATTGTTCAACATTGTTGGTTTAATTTCATATGCAAGTTATAAAGTAATTAACAATATTCAATTGTAGGCAAAAGTTTGTAGAATACTGATTCACCCCCCCCTCCCTCAGTATTATCTATTTCTTACAATTGGTATTAGAGTCTAGTTACTTTGAAGAGGCTTAACAACTTAAGTAAGATCCCAATGAATATGGAATAGTTGAAGAAGCTCTTGAACAAATTGACCTTCTTATTGAAGAGAGAGATAACTTGAAAGATAGATACAAAGATGCAAAAGTTTACATTGGCAAATTGAAAGATGAAATTGATGATCTTAAATCTGGCAAGGAACCTTTTGGGCAGATCAATGTTAATGATGATACATAAAATCTCAAGAAATAGAATGAGATCTTGAAACATGAGTTGAAAATTGTTAAATTGAAGTTGAGTCTTAAGACTAGTGGCAATAAGAGTGAACTTGATCTAAAATTTGAGAATGCAAACCTTAGATCTCAGTTAAGTCAAGCAACATTTGAATTAGATTCTATGAAGATAGAGCATGCAAAGTTGGAAAAATACAACATCATCATGAAAGGAGTGTTGACACAAGCTAAACACCAGTTAGAGAAACTTTACACAAGTTTTGAGAAAATTGATGAACAAATATTTCATCAAAGACCTTCTTATGACAAGAAAGGCCTTGGATATCTTCTTGGAGAGAAGTTAGCAAAAAAAGATGAGATTAGGATAGAACCAGATCCTATAACAGAAATCCCTAAAGAAAAGTTCAAGTGGTCCGATGAAGTTGAGAGAGTTAAATTGATAGAGAAATTTGATGAACCTAGAACAACACAACAAGTTGAAGAACCCAAGCAAGATGATTTATCTAAAGAGGCAAGACATGAATTCAGAGGTAGATGCTATACATGTAATGAAGTTGGACATATGAAGAAAGATTACACAGGTAAGTCTTTTAAACCTATTACTAATTTCTATTGTTATACTTTTCATGGTTATGGATATAAGGAAGTAGAATCTAAGAAACCTAAGTTTGTTGATGATAACAAATGGTGGAATGTTTAGGAATACTAAACCTTGCAAGTAATGGAAGAAATAGATCACAAAGCAGATCTAATGATGGAGAAAAACCTAATGGTGAGAAAAAGCAGTTTGTTTGTTACAAATGTAACAATCCTGGACACATTGCAAGAAATTGCAAAGCACCTAAAAGTCAAAATGGAAACAATCAAAGGAGAAATGCACCTAAATGTCAGTTATGAAATAACTTTCAACACATAACAAGATTTTGTAGAATGGAAAGAAGGAACTTTAACAGGAATCTTAATCACAGAAGGAACAACAATAGGAAGGATAGAAGGAATGAAAATGGAGGCAATGACAATTAGAAAAAAGCAATCAAGGAACATGTTGAGGAATTCAAAGAAGCATTTGTAAAGGCTTGTAATCTATAGAGTTCACATATAGTATTGGAAGAGAAATTCTTTGATGCACCTGATGGTAAGTTGAAGTCACAGATTATTTGTGGCTCAACCTGTCTGAATTAAGCTATTGCAGAAGCAACAGAGCATTAGTGGTCAGAAATGATGTTAGAGAGTGAGTTAGAGATTGTACAGTTAACAAAAAGTAGAAGACATAGAGAGTAAACTATGGTTCAATGTGCAAGTCTTGATGTGATCGCAATAAGCGAGAATTATAAGATCAAGGTCACTAGTAAACTGAGATAGTATTTTGAGTTTGTGGTAGATATGCATTTATTGAGTATTTTTCTTTGAAATGACTTAAGCCTAAGGGAAGCAAAGTCAAATAGAAGCTCCTCTTATCAGTAAGCCTTATGAGCATGCTTTGAAGACAATAAAATGTTATCACCTAGTAATAACATGGTCACAAAAGCATATTATAAAGGAATTCTTAGTAATCCATATGGAAACACAAAATTTCGTTCTATTTATCAAAGTAATTTCACTGATCCTCGAGCAGAAGATAGTGGAAAAATGGAATCCAAGATAGAAAATTTTCCTGCAAAGCTGAACTATCCTTCATCATTCCAACTTAGAAGAGGTACATTCCTGATTGGAGACATTTTCATTATAATACTAAAACATAAACTTATTTGAAACCAACAAATCATTACAAATTCAAGAAACTAACAGAAAGCCTACTATCTAACTTGAGACACCCTATAGTATTTACAACAGATTTGCCTGCGCTTGCAGGAATCAGAGAATTTGAAACCCTATGAGAAGAAAAAGAAGTATAAATAGAAGGGAAGAGACCAGAAATATTCTAAAATCGACACATGTCACCTTCCAAATCCTTTGAGTTTTTAACTGTCTTCTTCACTCTGCACAAGAAAACTTGAATCTAAAATGGAAGCCACTTTTCCCCTTTGCTACTGCTGAAACCTACATTTTCCACTTTTGGTTATGAAACTTTATAACAAAAAATACAACTGATACCTCTGTTTTGGATTTTCCCATGATCTGCCTTTGAAATGAAATGAAATGAAATGACTTTTACTAATGTCCATGAGACCAAAGGTTTATGGGACCAAAAAGGGGGTTCCACTAAATATTCTACTGAGATTTTTTCATGTTGTCCCTTCTTTTGTGGAGCTGCATTAGCAAGGCGGCCACCTTGTGAAGTCTTGGCCCCTCAAAAAGCTCTTTTATATTGTTCACTTGTATCATGTCCATGAATTGGACCCAAATGTCTTCGTATGTCATACATTCCTTTATATAGTGTCATTTCCTCTCCACTGTGCCCTTGTTACAAAACCTACAAATTCTCTCCTCCCACCTTTCTTTAGGGATCTTCCATCTGTCGATTTTGCACCTCAAGTGATGTGAACCAGACCTTAGCTTAGCTATCAAGATTCTTGCCTACCTCTAATGTCAGCTCCTAAGTACTCTTTGTCACTGTGCTCACAAGTGTGGTTAAATTCGTTGACATAGTAAGCCTTTTTTCTACCTACCTGATTTGTCCACATGGCAATCCTAACTTTTTCTAATACCCATTTTTAAAAATCTTTGTGTTGGTTTCCGAGCACTCTTGATACTCAATGTTCCACTTGTTGAGCCATTTATCATTTTGTTTCCTCCATGTCTTCTTTCAACGGTCTAGCTTCTCCTCAACCACTAACTTAGGCCAAGAGTATGCATCCATCTTTTCTACTTTTTAAAGATAACTAAGCAAGTGAATAACTGTGTAGGCTTCCACCATGAACATGCCTACTTCAGCTAGAAGAATCTCATCGGGAACTGTTGATTTGACTTTGAGGTTGATGGTGATGAAATTTTTTTGAATTCTTTCTATATGTCACCATTTATGGTTTGATATGTTTCTCCCCAATATTTCGCTGTTGTATAGTACAACTAGAATCACCAAAAGCCCAAATAGGATTTTCCTAGTCTTCCAGTGCCACAACTCCACTTTCCTGCACCTATTCTGGTGGAGGTACGAGGCCTTCCATCCCCTTGTATCCTTTTTGATCTACAAGTTTCCCACCCTAGCTGATAATGGAAGTCAACCCCTAAATACTTGTATTCTTGCATGATTTCTGATGTGTTACCCTTAAATATGAATGCATGTTGCTATTGTCTTTTCTTCATGGAGAAGATCACGACTTTGGTCTTAGATGTGTTAGCTTCCATCCCTACCTCTGTGCAAAAGGTCTCTAGTTTACTCAAATGCTCCCTCAAGCCTTTAGCAGTCTTAGTGATGAGGATGAGGTCATCCACATAAAGAAGCAGTCTAACCACGTAACCAGCAAGTTGGATACCTTCCGCATTGGCCTTGTTTATCCATTCCTCCAACTTGTCTATATAAATTCCAAACAAGGTAGGGGAGAGTGGCAATCCCTGTTTGACCCCAATGTTACTCCCGAAGCACTCTGACATGCCCCCTTTAGTTCTGATTTTTGCTTCAACCTGTTCATATAGCTTATAAACAACAGCTCTATATTCATTTGACACTTTCATTTCTTCCATTCTACTCCATAGTTTATCTCTAGGTACAGTATCGAAGGCTTTCTTAAAGTCGACAAAGCAGAAAAAAGCTTCGTCACCTTGTTTCTCCGAGACCTTTTCTATGAGGTATCTCAAGGTAGTGCAGTGATCTATGGTGGAGTGTGATCTATGTCATTTTGTGATTCTAAAATGACTAACTGGCTAAACATCATAATATTTGCATAGTTACAGTCTGTCCTTTGTTCACCACAAAACATAGTAACATTTGTGCATTCTAGCAAATGTACGTATGGAAATTTAAATTTGCATAGGCAAAGCACTATACGTGGCTTGTATAGGCCCTATTAATTTGCTTAGTTGCGAGTTCAAAGCTTTCTTATTTTCATTCTCACTTACAATTCCAACCATTTCTTTAAGAAAGAACATTTTTAAATTGAAAATATCAATCGTATAATTATATTTATGTATATAATATATGATCCATAAGATTGGTATTTTGTATGTTTTACAATTTCAAATATTACAATAAGAAAATATAATGAAATTAAAAAATATTTTTTAAATATAAAATATATCTTAATTTGGGATTATTTTATGAAATGAAGTATATTTATAATAAATAATTTTTTATTTTATATTAAAAATACTAAATTTGAAATAAGTTTTAGTTTTTTAATAAAGAATAATTATTACATCTATTTTACAATTTAAATATGAATTTATTATGTTTAATTTGTTGATTCTTCTTAATTTCTAAATAAACATTAAAAAAAAACTAAATTAAAATTTCATAAATACAAATAATCTCATTAAATTTTTCATAATAATAAATAATTTATTTTAAAAAATATTAAAATAAAATATATCAAATAATAAAAATAAAATTGATACGTTATACAAAAATATCATTTTTACCATATTCAAATATAAGATTATTTTTTAAATAAAAAGAATAAATGTAAGAATAAATCAAACTTATATTTTATAATTACAAATATATCTCATAAAAAAAGTTTAAAATGTATTATTAAAATAATAATAATAATATTAGATTAAAAAATTATCATATAATAAATAAATAAATAAAACTTATTTCTATAGATAGTTTAATGTGGTTGATATTGTGAAATCTTATGACACTTGAATGTACAATAAGTTAAAATGGTAGTTGGATTTATACCTATTTAAAAAAAACATATAGACATTGTAGAATAATTTGTATTTGTACATTATAATTGTTACATTAAAATAAAACTAGGTTTACACTTATATTGTAGTTTTAACTTGATATAACATGTTCCCTTGAGACGTATTAATAATTCTAATATAGAAATTATTTATATATAGTGTGCATCCAACATATCTCAAAAACATAGAAATTAAATATATAAACAAAGACTTCAAATTTTAAATTCTTAACAAGAGAACAAATTTGTAATTTTGTATAAAAGTAAACAATATAGATGAATTATTAAATAGATCGTAACACTTATTAGTACTTGCCAGTAGGCTAAGTACTATTGTGATACTTTTTGAACTTTATACTTTAACTACTGATTAAATTTTTAGGTTTCTGCGTGTTTGTTCGAATTAATCATTTTTAGAAATTTTTCATCAAACTATTACATTTCATATTATAGATGCAAGATTTTTAATTTTACAATTTTTTGAAAATATTTTTCTCCAATTTGATTGGGTGAACTCATTTACCTCTTATATTGGCCTGACAGATTTTAAAACTAATACTTTTTAAGACTGTTTTTTTATTTAGCTAATGTGTTTCATATTTGTTTAATAATTTTTTGAATGTAAGTACGTTGATTAAGATTTTTATATTTTAATATTGTATTTTTTTCATAATATAATTTTGAAATATTGTTTTATATTATTATTATGAAAATATAAATATTTTCATATTACTTTTTATTTATAATATATCAATAATTATACTTATTAATAATTTTTTTTAGCATACTATAATTAACCTATTAAATTAGGCAAGAGGCTACAACACAATGGTAACTTGTGAGCCTCTTATGTGGGAGGTCTTGGGTTTGAATTCGCTTAACACATAAAAATAATTAATTGCAATAAATAACAATAATTAATCTAGGCTTCGGCCATTTACCGATAATTTTTTTTAAAAAAAATATAAACTTATTAAAATTAGATTTATATAAAAACTAAAGGCAAGTATTAAGCCACTATGTGGCACTTGTTGTGCTAGTACTATTGCATTCACTTTGCACAATTACTTAGTTTGAAATCTACCCACCAATCACAAGTAATGATTTTTGAATAATTAAAATATTTTAAAAGTTTTTTTATTCATTTATAATTTTTTATATTTTGTACAAATTATATGATTGGCTGAACTCATTTTGTGTTATAGGAGCCTTTTTTTCGTAGGTTCTCCATAATTCAATATTATCGGGTAGAATCAACAAGGTAAAATAAATTAAGAGATAGTTGCATAAGTTTTAGTTTCTCTCTACATTGCATTGGTTAATGCAAATTTACACAAAATCAAATGCTAATATAAATATTTGAAATCTTAATAAATTGTAATAACATGATCAAATTTAGTTTACCTTAAAGATTATTTTCTTAAAAAGTATATATAAGTGAAATAATACGTGAAATTGGAGTTACATGTGGTATTCTTTATATATGAGAATGTTTTCACAAGATGTATTCAAAGTAAAATGTATTTACAACTACCAATGAGATAATGAGAGTATAATGATTTTATACTATTCTATTTATTCATTTATAATTATACTTAGAAAACTTATTAATTATAATTTTTTTTCACTTTTTGCACTAATTTTTTTTTTACATTTCTAATATTTGAATTAGATTAAATTAAATTAATTATAAATTTATTTTTAAAATTATAATTTGTATTCCATACTTACAAATACAAACTAATAACAATAAGGCAAGTGCATGCCACTATGTGGCACTTGTTAAGATCCATTTTAAATTCAATAACTTTTTATCATAAGATCTAAAAATTCTTTCATTTATTACAAACACATCTATTTCAAAAAAAATATTTCAAATCAATAAACATTTTATATTCAAGATTATTTTTAATTTACATTTCTCTTCATACTATTATATGACATATTTACATCCTCTTCATACTATTATTACATAGTATAATAATACCAATATTAGATAGAAAGAATTTGATCTAAATTAATTAAGATGAAAAGCTTTTTTATTGTGGCACACAATGATTGGAAAATTGTCACATATCGAAAAAGTGTTGAATGTTGGATGCTGGAAAATTATCATTGCCTAAAATCTGAAAAACTATAGATAATTTGTTACAAAATTTATGCAATTTTAAAATAGGAAAACAGTTAAGGGAGAATAGTGGCTATAAATTGGGGACAAATGCCAATCCTAATGGGTTTTATCTTAAACCTCAAGAGGATATTTCCAAGATTGATTATGGCTTAGCTTTTAATTAAGAAAAAATTGGCTAGGATGATGATCTAGAGTCTGGATATAGTCATATCCATGGAACATTTTGCTTGAGCCCAAGTATGTCAATTTCTTGTTGTAAATTTCTATATAACTTATAATCCTGATTTTCAAATTTCTATATTACTTATAATCCTGATTTTCAAATTTCTACCCTATGTCTTTAAGCTTTCACACCCACTGTCACACATAGAGAAACACATGACACACAAGTATTCGACCTTCACTTTTATTTTGGGTATGTACATATACCCTTAGATAAGCTTCAAAATCTCATTGAATAAAGCAAAAGCCTATTTCATTTCGATGTAATTTTGCAAGAGCTGCTATTGGGGAAAAAAGAAGGTTTTGTGTGCTTCTGTTGCAGTTTCAAGGAACAAAATTACTTGCCATGGTATTCGTTTTAATTGTAGTTTTTAATTTGCAGGTCATAGTTTATTTACTAGATGTTGCTTTCTATTTTTAAGTTAGAGACATCTGGTCATCATCGTTATTATACACGGTCTATAATTTTAGTTAAGGCATAGTGAATAGCCGAGTTGGTGTGAAGGCGAGTTGTGAGGCGTAGTGTTAGGCTAATGATCCTGGTGCTACGCATCAACTTCGGTTCGAGTCACACTAGGTTACCACAAACCCTTTTAAGGGTGAGTGAATAGCCGAGTTGGTGTGAAGGCGAGTCATGAGGCGTAGTGTTAGGCTAATGATCTCGGTGCTACGCATCAACTCCGGTTCGAGTCACACAAGGTTACCACAAACTCTTTTAAGGGTGAGTGAATAGCCGAGTTGGTGTGAAGGCGAGTCGTGAGGCGTAGTGTTAGGCTAATGATCTCGGTGCTACGCATCAACTCCGGTTCGAGTCACACTAGGTTACCACAAACCCTTTTGATGGTGGAATGAGCGTTGGCTGGAGGATGTGGAGAAGCGTTGGCTACCGGCTGGGCTAGGGTTTTTCCCCTAGCCTATTCTTGGTGTTTGATCTTTACTATTTTTCTGTTTTGTTTGGATTGCTAGCTACTGGACATAATTTGCGTCGGTGTTTTTGGAGATCTTCTATAGTCAATTTTGGATTGGGGTTTTATTGTTTGCATGGCAGGGCCTGGGATTTCTTCTCCGTTGGTGAGAACAGATGGTTCTTCTCCAACTATGCATGCAATGTGATCTAAATCGTTTTATTCAGGGGAGAGCTCCAAGCTTTAAAAAGTTAATGGTTGTTTTCCACGTAGCCATGATCGCCCTATTCTGGTTATTCCTCCAACGGCTGTAATGGAGGACATTGATTATTGGACCAAGCATGCTTTGATATGCAAATTTCTTGGAATCCGAATTTCCCTATCCGCTCTTGAGGCATGGATCCACCGCTCTTGGCAGGTGGACGACGATATGGAGATTATGTTGGCAGGGAATAGTTATTTTTTTGTTGTATTCTCTTGCATGTCTGATCGTGATCGTGTTTTTGAAGGAGGCCCTTATTTCTACAACCATGTGGGGTTATTTGTCAAACCTTGGCATTCAGGTTTTAATTTTGCTAAGGATCTCCCTTCAACAGTGCCAGTTTGGGTTCGCTTGCCTCGTCTTCCCTTGGAATTTTGGCATGAAGACATCCTTCGACAAATTGTTGCTTTGTTGGGGAAGCCGACTGCGATCGCACATCAATCCCTCAATAAAAAGGTTATTTCTTATGCTAGAATTTGTGTTGAAATTAATTTGAATAACCCATTACCAGATTCTTTGGAAATTTGTCTGGGGGATTCTTCTTGGGTGCAGCAGTTAGATTATGAATCCCTCCGTTTCCGTTGCCGAATTTGTCATGAGTATGGTCATTTACTATGGCAATGCCCCCGTAACTCGAGTTTCAAAGGAGTGGATCGTTCTACAGCTGGCAATGCTGGTGGTTTGGCAGATACTACAGGGAAAGGACAATCTCAAATGGTTAATACTACCAAGGGGATGAATCCACAAGATGCTACAGGTAAGGGTAAGGCTCAAATGCAGGATAAGGATGGATTTACCTCTATTTTCCCTCGAGCTAAGGGACGTGGTCAAAAGAGGCCTTTGAAAGAAAGATTATCTGATTCAGGTTTTAACCGCTTTGAGGTGCTCGATAGTATGGTTCTAGAGGAGGGTATTCCTCCTCCTATCTCTTATGATCCAGTTTGCCCAGATGAGAGATATGTTCCTAATGATGCTTGTGGGGCATCTCAAGTTGTAGTATATCAGAACTGTGAGGTTCCTGTAGCTCCTGTGACAGAGGCTCTGGTGACTCCTGCAGTGTTGGAAGATAATGATGTTGTTTTGGCTGACTTGGTTAAGGATGTGCTACCATCAGGTAAGGGCAAGGGATCTCCTCTCCCCTTGGGGTTGCTGCCTGGACCCTTTAAGCGGGCTTCTTCTACTCCCCCTCTAAGGAGTGGGCGCAAAACAAACCAAGAGAAGATTAAACTCACAAGAGATATATTGATTGAGTCTGGTTCAGTGAAACCTTTGGATTCTCATTTTCCCAATTCTACCCAATGATGATTATTCTCTCATGGAATATAAGGGGGTTGAATAGCATCCCTAGACAAAAGGCTATTCATAACTTGGTGGTTGATCATAGTCCTGATGTTTTTTGTATCCAAGAGACTAAGCTCTCTGTGGAGTCTATGGTCCAACATGCCTCTTGTATTTGGTCTCGTGGCCAATGCCAGTGTGTTGGGGCAATAGGCAGTGCTGGTGGTTTAGCTATATTTTGGGATCCTCAAAAAATTTCTCCTCTTGGCTGGATGTCTTCTCGCTCAGCTCTCTCTATGGTAGCTTTTTCTCTAGACTCAAGAGAGGTAATCATGGTTACTAATGTGTATGCACCTGTTGATCTTGTGGGAAAGGAGGAACTTTGGGAACATATTCAATATGTTAGAAATTGTCATCCTTATCATCCTTGGGTGTTAGCAGGGGACTTCAATTCAGTTTTAAGTCTGGAAGAGAAGCATGGTGGTTTGGCTAGATTGGGGCCTTCTTCTGCTCTTCTTCGGCAACACATATCTCTTATGCATCTCTCTCATGTTAAGCCTTCTAATGGCCTCTATACCTGGAATAATCGCAGGACTAGTGTTGCTGCTATCTCAGAACGTCTGGATAGATTTATTGTTTCTTGCTTCTGGCTTAGTGGCACCCTTACTATCTCTTCAGAAATCCTTGATTGGAGGGGTTTAGATCATTGGCCAATCAAATTTTCCGCTATAGGGGCTTATGTTCCGAAGCATCCTCCTTTTAAGTTCCAGTTGATGTGGCTTCGTGACTCCTCTCTTCATGATTTTGTTTTTTGTTGGTGGAAAGATGGTGCTCCTGCATATGGTACTGAAATGTTCTCATTTTCTAAAAGGCTTCAATATGTTAAAAGGCAACTCAAGATATGGAATAGGGAATGCTTTGGGAACCTTCACTTTATGAAGAGGCTTGCTCAAGAAAATCTTGATGTCATCACAAGGGAGATTAGAGATCGAGGTTTCTCAGAGGATCTTGGCCAGGCTGAATCCCTTGCTTCTAGAGCTCTAGAAGAATGGGAACTTCGAGAGGAAATTTTTTGGAAGCAAAAGGCTCGAGTTGATTGGCTCCAAGAAGGTGATCGAAACATTGCCTTTTTCCATAAAACAGTGCAATCTCACCGGAATCAGAGCACTATCTCTTCTTTGGTTAATTCTCAAGGTATCCAACTGAATTCCTTGCCAGCTTTGTTCCAGGAGGCTATTTCGTACTTCTCTACCCTCTTCTCTGAGGACTCTCCTCCTGCTGATAATGAAGAAAATATTATTTTGTCCTGTATTTCTTCCCTTATCACTCAGGAAATGAATGATTATCTCATGCATCCTATCTCTTTGGAAGAGCTGGAGGAGGTGGTCTTTGGCATGCCTAAGGGGAAGGCTCCTGGTCCTAATGGCTTTCCAGTTGAATTCTTTCAGGAATTTTGGGACATCATTAATCATGATTTGTTGGAGGTGGTTAAAGAATCCTATGCTAGCAAGCAGATGCTTCGAGCTTTGAACTCTACATTCTTGACTCTTATTCCTAAGAGAGAGGATGCTAATCAATTGGAGTTTTTTAGACCAATTGCCTTATGTAATGTGGTTTACAAAGTTATTACTAAGCTGATTGCTAAGAGACTGAAAAGGTGGCTTCCCATTATTATCTCAGAAGAACAAGGTGGTTTTGTTGTTGGCAGACAAATTTTGGATGGGGTGGTTATTGCTACTGAGGCTATTCACTCTATGGCTACTTCAAGGGAGAGAGCCATGTTTGTTAAGCTGGATATGGCTAAAGCCTATGATAGAATTAAATGGAGCTTCCTAAGGAGTATTCTTCTTTCTTTTGGATTTAGCTCTAACTAGGTGAGTTGGATTATGAGTTGTGTTACTTCTGCCTCTTTTTCTGTTCTTATTAATGGTCAACCTTCACAACTATTTGGTGCTTCTAGAGGCCTCTTCCAGGGTGACCCTCTCTCCCCATATCTATTCATCATCATGGCTGAAGGCTTGGGCAGATTCATTAAGCATCAGATGTCCTAGAATTCTATTCAAGGCTGGTGGTGGGGTAATGGCTTACCTTCTCTTTCCCATCTTCAATTTGTTGATGATTCTGCTCTTGCCAGTCTTGCTAGGATCAAGGAAGCTGAAGCCTTTCGACATTCTTTGGACGTTTATTTGGTAGCTTCAGGCCAGAAAGTTAATGAGCACAAATCTTTCATTTACTTTTTTAACACTCCTGATTCTATTCAGCACAGGATTGGTGGTATCCTACGGTTTTAGATAGGTTCACTTCCTTTGACTTATCTTGGCATTCCTATTGTTGTTTCCAGGAAGCCACGTCTCTTCTGGCAAAATTTGATTACTAAGCTTCAGGATAAGGTAAATCATTGGACTCATAGATGGCTTTCTACTGCTGCCCGGGTTACTCTTCTTCAAGCTGTTATCCAAGCTCTTCCTACTTATAGAAGCATGGTTCATGCTGCACCTATTTACTTTCTCAAGGAGTTTGATGCTCTTTCTCGACAATTCCTTTGGAGTGGTAATTTGCGTAGTACTAAATGGAGCTTGGTTAATTGGGCAACTGTTTGTAGGCCTAAAAAGGAGGGTGGTCTTGGTCTTCGATATGCTCTATTGAGTAGTCAAGCTTTGGCTGCTAAACTTTATTGGTGATGGTGCTCTGGAAAACATCAACTTTGGGCTCATATTATCACTTATAAATATTTTCATGGTGTTGATCTTTGCTCTGTTTCTGCACTTCCTCTTGAAGGTCGTGGCTCAATGGTTTGGCATACTTTGAAGACAGGTGCGATGTTGGTGAAGAGGGGTCTGTTATGGATATGTAAAGGAGGTTCTCAGGCTTTGTTTTGGTCTGATGCTTGGGATGGACTCCCTTCCATTTTATCCATATACCCTCATCTTCAGCCTCTTTGTGACTCTTTTCTTGCCGTTGGATGGGATAAAGTGGCTCATTACAAGATTCCTTATCAATTGGGACCTGTTGTTGGTTACAGATGGAAGCATTCCTCTGATTGGCCTCCTAGAGGTACAGACATGGATCGTCAGGAGCTTTCTCAAATTCTGGCCTCTAGAGAGTGTTCTTCTTTGCTTGGTCCAGATGTTTTGGCTTGGGGCGGTACCTTGTCCGGTAAATATCATGTCTCTGCTGGGTATCAGGAGATAACTAGACAATTATTTGGGGATGCTGAGGTCCCTTGGTGGAAGCAAGTTTGGAATAAATTTTCTTGGTCCAAGTGCAATTTTTTCATGTGGCTAGTGGCTCACAACCGTTGTCTTACCTGGGATAATCTTTGTAAACATGGATTTCAGGGCCCCTCTTATTGTGTTTTGTGTGGTAATGGCGAGGAGTCTGTCTCCCATCTGTTCTTCCATTGCTCCTATTCTACTCAGATATGGCACCTTTGGTGGAGCGCTTGGGGTTGCTCTTGTCGGCATGCTTCCTCTTTGCCTGAGTTCTGGGCCCGCTTAGGTAGTGCTCCCTCCAAGTCTTCTTCTCTCCATGTTGCTTGGATTGCTGGCCCATCTTTCATGCTTTGGCATATCTGGTTGGAGAGGAATCGTCGCATATTCCAAGATGTTCGGCTTGGTGTTTTGCATCTTTGGTGGAAAATATCACATTCTCTTCAGGAAACTATTCTTGTGAAGTGTGAGCTTGATGGGGGTATGGATTCGGTTGATCTTGCTATCTATAATCGCCTCAATTTTCATCTGTAGGATGGGGTTGCAGCTCATAGGTTTCCTTCTATGTCCAGGCAGCTTCACCATCAGAGGAAGGGTCGGGTTAATCGGGATGGGCACTGGACTCCTCCTCCCTGTGGAGTTCTGAAAATTAACACTGATGGTTCTTCCCGTGGGAATCCTGGTCCGGCTGGTATTGGTGGAGTGGCTCGTTGTAGTTCTAGGGATGTTAAATTTTTCTTCTCAGTTCATAAGGGTGATTATACTAACAATCTCATGGAATCTCAGGCTATTTTATATGCTGTGGAACAGTGTTGCTTGCGGGGATGGAGTAAGATTATTTGTGAGTCTGATTCCCAGGTGGTGGTGAACATGCTTTCTTCGCAAGAGCTTGAGGATGTTAGTTGGCAGCTGGCCACTGTTGTTAAGCAAATTATTTTCTTCTCTTCCTCTTTTCAGTTCATTAGGTTCATGTATGTTCCTCGTGAATGGAATAGAACTGCTGATTGTTTAGCCAAATGGGCTTCTAGTCATGATCCGGGTTGGAATATTAGGGATAGGGGGCAACTGTCTTTTGAGATGGTACAAGAATTTGATGATCTTGTTGCTCAGGATCGAACTCCTTGTTGAGCTCTCCTTGTTGTATTCCTTTCTGTCTTAATAAATTTTTACCCCTCTTTTTGCAAAAAAAAAACATTTATAAATGTGCAAAGGCTGTTGGCGTTGCAAATCTGTCTTTAAGATTTTATTAACCTGTAGGATAAATGGTATTTTTTGTCCTTTGAAACAATTATTTTGGCATCAATTTATCAGAATGTGCCAATCATTTCAGAGTAGGTAGTAGAAGAATAATCGAATGTGAATGAATAGAAGTATGTTTCAAAGAAGGGTGAGTTCCAACCGTCGTCTACCTATGGCATTTAAAGAAACAGAGAAGTGAGCATAGAAAAAGAGGAATGCTAAAATATGGTAGGTAAGGATTTTGATTGTCTGGTTTTTCTTTTCTTTTTCCAAGTTGGAACAGTAAATACAAATCCATAAAATGGGGCCATTTGTTCATGTAACACACATCAAATGTCAGTAGGCTGATTGCATCGGAATGGGGCAGCCTTATTGTAATTAAAAAATTCACTCAAAGGATTTGGCCCTTAATTCTTTAATAGTAGAGCGCTTGGAATCCATTATTGATGGAAAAAGAGAATCCTTTGATAATTAATAATAGCTTCATACTTTATGCACCAACAGTAGAGTGATATCTAGACACCGATTTCTAGAATGGGAACATGAATGTGAATGTAGGTACCCCTGTTTGGACGAGTTGTTTTTAGAATCACATTTTTTGTTGCAGTTGTAGTTTTTACTTATCTGTTTCAGAAATATGTTCTCTGAAACAGTTTTTTTAAAGATCATCTCACAGTATATGTTGCAAATCATAGTATATGTGTTATGTTGAGATTATCTAAGTCAATTGATAAGTAGGAGATAATTTCTACAGCAAGTCAAATTGTGATATTGCTATCAGAATTTAACTATGTGATAGCAATATCACACAATTATGTAAGTCATTCAAAAATCCATTTTATTTTATTTTCGCAATCCTGGCTGCATCCAGGCACATGCCAGTTTCCTGTTTCTATGTTCCTACATTAGTAATTCAAATTGTTTGAATGTGCAAAATAAAATTCCATTGAACATATAAATTCACATAAAATTCCCAAAAAATATGTTTTACTATTATTAAACTATATACTAATTTACTACAATTGTAGTTTCAAATAAAACCAACCCCATTCATTTTTCCTTTACCCTAAACAATATGTTTTTTACAATCACTGCCAACCCTTATTGATTAGCTTACAGACCAAATTCTAAGCTCATTTTCCTCGTAGTTACAAATACACAAATCATATGCAATGAAATTTCTAGGAAGAGTAAATTCAAAGAATAAATTATCTTGTCCTTAAAAGTATTATACTTGTTGACTATTGAAATTTGAATAATAACATTTTAAATGCATCAATCATTTTATTAAAATTATAATTTTGAGTACATTTTATTATTAGATTAATTAAATAATTTAGTTAAAAAAGATATATGCTTGGTGATAATTTTTTACCAACATATAGAGATGAGACATTTCATAGATTAAAAAATTTACAAAGCTTTTTCCCTAAATCTCAAGCTCCATGTAGAGTAAACCTAATTATTACTAAAATTAAGTGCATTGTATTTTTCTTTGTTCTTGCAAACAAACTGTGGACAACCAATCCTTGTACACAACTAACAATAAGTAAAATTGAAATTTAAAAATTCTATACAAATAAGTATACTACTCAAATATCACATAGCATATGTTGTATAGGCTTGAACATCACACCTTAATGGTGCAAGTGCTAGTTATTTTAACATAATTTTAAAACTTTGCCATTTACAATATTGAAGAAAACATCATATGATTTTAATTTTCAATTAAAAAGTGTGATCTCCTTACGATTCCCAAGAAGTCAATTAAAATTTGAAAATGACCAAAGTTACCATTTGTACAACGATGGAATGTGCATAAATATGTTTTCTATTTTCTATAGGACTTTTAGAAGTAGTACATTTTGTTGCAGGCATAGGAATTGAAGATTAGGATGGAAAATGAGAATGGGGAATGGGGAATAGGTATACAAAATCGTAAATCAACTAGTCTCCCCGATCATAATAAGTTCAAAACAACAAAATGGACATGTTATAACTAAAATTTGTCCACAATCAAGTATACATGGTCATTTTACATGTCATATTTGTCTTTTAACCATATTTATGCATTTGGTCCTAAACCACCATAACACATTCTACAATTATAGCAATTAGAACAAAAATAACACATCATGCAAACATGATTTCACTTGTATCTTCTGTATAGTTAGATGTGGTTGATGTAGATGGGCCATCATTGAACTACTGAAAGAAATTGCAACCATTGTCCCCCTACATTCCAAAACTACATAAATGCTTGTCACAATAATTTAGTAAATAAAAAATAAACACTAAAAAAAATTGTAACAATCTTTCTACTTTTTGGACACTGTAAAAATTTACACCCAGGATTATGCTCTGTGCATGATGTCTTCATTATTACACTCCCTGCACCATAGTCACACAATGGAAAATTATCTAAAGCCATCAACCCTATATGAATAATGAACAGATATAATGAGACTACACAAATAATCACCAAGTTTGCAAGTATTCACAAATTCGAAAAGGGGAGGTAATGAATAATTGCAAATTATAAATAAAATATTCCTATTGCTCAATGTTAACATAACTTTAAAGCATGTTAAAAGCACGAACGAGAAAATAACTAATTATAATTCATGTCAAAGAAAATTTGGAAAGAAAAGAATGGATGATTGAATAGTGTAGACAAAGAAAAAAAATACATCTAAGAGCAATACTACCATGAAGAATCATGGTCAAAATTGTATTTATCTGGAAAGTGTATGACAGTATGAAAGTTTTGAAAAATCAAGACGCTATATACAAGATAGGAATTACAACCAACCTACTTGTTCCTTTTAAGTTATTAAAAAAAATAAAATTATAGGCAATAGTGACGATTTTCACTTTTGTAATATTGTTGTTGATTAAGTCTTTTAAAAACCAAACTCATACTGAAAACACAACAATAGTGTTGGGAAACTAAAATGCACTTTACTAAAATTGACGTTGAATTAAAATTGAACAACTATTTACTTAACATAGTTGAGGGTATTATATCCATAGAAGATGTTCCAACTTTTGAAATCTAGGACTATTTTGTAATCCAAGTATGTGAGGCAAACAAGCAAGTCTGAGCTTCGCTATATTATTTTCAAGCATAGTGTTAATGATTTTCTATCTGCGATTGTTGTTATGTTTTACCACAGTGTTGGCATGACTACCATCTGCAATTTAGGCATAAGAAGAGGGTACACATAGTAGTACATACAACATAAAAGAATTATTCTAGGTTATTGTGATAGAGAGAGGGAAACCTAGCAATTAGGTACATACAACCATAAATCACATCAGCATTGAACATCATTAAGGAAGGTAATACATTCAAAAGATAAAATATAATTCAGTGGAACTATATACACATACAAACAACTATTGCAAGTAAGCCATAAAACATAATTAAGTGGAACAATAAATAATTATGTTGAACAAAGTGAAGGTAAACAACATGTATTATTCATCCATTTTAGGAACATAAAAATTCCAACAGAACTGAGAGTGCTTTACATCCATCCAACTGTGACAGACATGAATAGGTTGTCCATTGCTTGAAAAAAATTGTAAGTTCATACATAGTCTTAAAAAAATTATAAGTTCATAAAGATTGTAATTTATCACAAAACTTCTCTAAACTTAAATCTAATGTATTCTTCCCTCTCCTCTTCAGTCATCTCTACAAGCCCTAGGCTTTTGTAGATTCACAAGTAAAATAGTCATATGCCATAATCAATGTCTCCCAAATAAGTAAAGGCATGGCCTTGATGGAAGCTTATGCACTAGATATATCTTGCTTGATTTCATTTTTATTAACATTTATCTTGTGAGCCTTAGTCATACCCTAATCTATGTTTTGGATACTCTCATATGAAACCCAAACAAGTGGCCATGCTTGGCTTCTTCCTCTTTTGCCTCCTTGTTGTTGGCATAGAAGGGTTTTGTCTTATGAATGTAGTAGAATTTTTTTGATTGAAGGAACTCTTCATCAAAATCAGGAGTATTGAAGCCCCCATCATTGTCAAGATCAACAACCTCTTCAAATAGTTTCCCATCTTTGGTCTCTATAGTTGTTGCTAATGCATTTCCTTCACTTATGTCGTTCCCAAAAATTATTGCTAACTCATTGGAGTAGAAGAATGGTTGTCTCTTGTATACTTGAGAATTTTTGAAGCAAGTTCTCTACATGATGGAAAAATGAAGGAATTAGATTTCTTTTGTAACAATTGATTGACATATATTTTACTGACATAAATATACTGTCTACAAAATATTACCTTCAGCAACTCATCCCATACACTATCCTCAATGTCCACACATTTAGTTATCTCATTCCATGCAAAACCGCTCATGTTTTGCAACTCTTTCATGATTTTGAAACCTTGATTCCATGATTTCAGCTTGTTTTTAAAGTTATCCTTTCGAAGATTCAAATGCATATCTTCATTGAACTTCTTTTGTATTGATATGCAAGCTTCTTTTTTAAAGCCCTATCACCTTTTCTTCCTAATTGAGTTTGCTCAAAAAAAAAATCTAGTAATTTTTGTTCCATCTCTCTTGTCCACACCACTTTGGCATTTTTAGCCAAAGTAGAAACCATAGTCACAGTACCTCCTCATCTATTCTCATTAAGAGATTGGTGAATGACATTTGTAGCTATCAATGTGTAGTTGCAAAACTTCCAAAAAAAATCAACATCTAACATAACTCTTAGCAACTATCACATCCAATATATATCCTTGGCAGTATACAAACATGACAATGAAATGAATTGAATTGGTCCTACATGCACCTCACACACTAAGATGAAATGTTCTTACAACACAATCTTGTGATTCTCCCTCACGCTTTTGACATAGTTTAAGTTGAAGTTTACCATAGTTTAAGTTTAACATAATAAATTACAATAACATTGTTGCTGAATGGAATACTTAATTTGAGATATCTTATCTGGCGTTGCTAGATCGGATGCTAGACCTACAAATATCCAACTAGAATGTAGAGTATTTAGCCTAGTATATAGACTATTAGCCTATCATGGAAGGTTGCACTCTACATCTATTGTTAAAACTTTAGTGTTGAAGCAACTCATAGAAACTCATACAAGAACACTTACAAAAGGGGAAAGATGCCTCAATTTAATATAGAGACTATAATTTATATTTCAAGAAAAAAAATCACTATGCATTAAATTATTATGTACACAACATGAAATGCAGCATATCAATTTGCAAAGCATAACCAAGTTCTAACCATGAAATGCAACACATGAATGATAGAAAGTCTAGCTGAAACTGCACTATAATTATCAACATAGAGCATGTGGAATGGGAATGAAAAAGTATTGATGTAGTAATTATGGTTGTTGCAAAAATCCTTGACAATAAACTAAAAATGAAGGATTTACCCTTGTTCCACAAACTAAATTGCTACTACAATATTAGATTCCATGACGGTTGAATCTCTAAAAGGTGATCCTCAAATTATAGTGATAGGTGATGTAACACCCCACCAAGGGATCCAAAATAAGTAACCTAAAGTTTTACTAAGTTTTTCAAACATTTTTTTAGAAGATAACATAAAACAACAATTATAAAATAGCAAAGCAATAACATACATTCATGCATAAGCAACACATAAACAAATTACATTCCTTAAGGATCCCAAGACATTGAATCACATTTAAATTTAAATAATACTAAATCCAATAAATAACACATCCACATCTACAAGTTCATACCCAATTAAATAATATACATTTCTTCTGAATGCCACTTATCAATAATTAGAATGCACAATCATCCATTGTACATGTCATAGGGTATGAAAGGGTAAAAGAATATACATTATAAAAATATATTACATCATCTCTTTAAGATCCATGAAATAAAATACAATACAATAAGTAAAAACCATCCATCATATAGATATAAACATCCATCATAATACACAAGGATATAATGAAAGGAAATGCAGAACAAGGAACTCCAACCATGGCATCAACTGACGGATCTCAATGGTAAAAGTAAAAAGCACTACCACTCGACCTCGTGGTAACCCAAAAAGGTCCACTCCCAGAGTGCTGAGGGGATAGTCTCAAGTCTTAAATAGGATAACAATTCTAAAAATCAAAAGTAATTTCTAGGTCAAGGGAAAAACTTGCAAGTAATCTAACTCAAAGTACCAAGATATAAAAGACATCTAAAACCAAAGGCAAATAGAGACATGTAGGGAATCTACTATGCAAGTGGGGAAGTGTCATCACACAAGTCAAGTCTAAGGTTAGCCTGGCAATCTGACTTGACCCCAGTCCCCTAGTGACTCTACGTGGCACTAGCATCCTTTCGTACTGACAAGACATACTAACAATGCATGATCGCAACCAAGCATCCTCTCTATTCCCATCCTAGTATGTACTAGCACTCAAGGCATAGGTGAGGAATTAAAAAGACTCTTATTTGTTCATTTTACTCTCATTTAGTGGAGTGTTTTCACTTATTACAATAACCTACAATGGGTTACCCAGGCAACCACTTTGGGCTATGGCCTCCATTACAAGCCACTTCTTGACATTACATATAGATAACCTACCCTAAGCTCAGCAAGCGAAAAGATCTCAAAAGACTAAAAACCATACATCAGTTCTCTAAAAAAGCAATTGACAAGTATCAAAATCACTTGGTCAAAGTAAAACATCACAAATATGATCATCCTAACAGGACTAATCCAAGAAAGTACACATATACCAAATCATAACATCATATGCAATCATTAAAACAATACTTCCTGGCCTCTGGTAAACATCCTAGAATTGGTCAACACTCTAAGTCAACCCCAAAGCCAAAACATAAGACAATATACATTTAACAGTGTAGTTTCATAGTTTTGTTTGATTTCGAAGACATACAATCTGAGTTTACAGTAAGGTTTGAGTTTTCATTTCAATGTAAGTTTTTGAACATATGAGGATCACACTTTTCCTCTTACAAATTTAACCCATTTCCTATTTTAAAACAAAACACACAATTATCATTAATTCACAAAACAACATCATCTCTATAAAGATCTTAAATTTAAATAATAATTATTAAATAATTAGTTAGCAATTATTTAACAATATTAAATTTTAAATAGAGAATTTCAATAATCAATTTTCTTTTTATAATGTTCCATCAACAATTAATTAATTAATAAATTAATTGGTAATAAAAAATATTTAATGAAAACCCTAAATGAATAATCATATTTTAATAATTTAAGAAAATTATTTATAAACATATTAAAACTAAATTTTAATTAAATTAAATTTTTAAATAACAAAAACACTTTATGTAATTAATATTTAACATAAATTTAAAAAGATAAATTAATAAAATTTCAGCTCTTTTGTAAGACTTATTGGCCTGCCTGTATGGCATTGTCGTAGACATTACTGTTGCCATAGGCAGCAGTACTGGTATTGTTGTTATGTACAACAATTGTAGTCCGTTGTGCGCATCTTTGACCAGGTAGAGGTGGGGGTGTGAATTTTGTGGCCCTGCCCCCAACCTTAGTAAATCACTTTTTTAATAATTTTTTAAATATATATATTTAAATGTATTTTGCAAAAGAAAAAAAATTTGGTACCCCCCTCTAAAAATATTTTTTTAATATAATTTTTTAAAATAAAATATATGAATTTAATTTGATAGAGGAAACACATCAAACCAATCGAGTTTGCATTCTACAATTTCAATTTCTTTTCAAAAACTCTTTCTGATTAAAATACCAACTTATTTAATTTATAGAACGAGGGTTTTCTAATTTCTCAATTCTCATAATATAGATGAATTCAATACGAATATCAGTAAAATTCACAACAAAAAGATTCATCTTAAATAAAACTCTGCAACCAAATTTAATAGACATGATGGAGATAGGAAATTTGAAGAATGAAAATTATTGTGCAAGTAAATCACAAGATTCTACCTGAATCTAATGCTAAAACACAACTGTACGAAGAATGCGAGAGATACTCTTTCTTCTGACACCCTTCTTTCTTAAAACCCCCCCTCCAAAATCTTGGTCCCTGTGAAATGAACTCTCAATTTTTGATAAGGAGTTCTCCCCTAAATTTGGGGCATTGACTATGCAATCATGCAAGAGAACTTGTTGATCACAATTTTTTTAATATTTTATTACTTTTTGAATATTCATGCACACTTTTTGCAATTTAAAATATCTTTATTAAATTAATTTCTCTTTCTCTCTTTAATTAATTTTTGAAGTGTTTTTAATTATAAAATACTTATTAAGTAATAATAGTATTTAGCATTTATTTAAAAATGATCTTCTAAATATATTATTATTAAATAAAATAAATATTATTATGCTCTAAAATTATAACTATAATTTTATCTTTAAAATTAATACTTTTATTTAATAATTTCTTAATTAATTAAATACAATTAAATATTGAAACTATCTTAATAATTTTCTCTTAAATTAAATCATTAAATATTCTTTTAATTTGATTTAATTAACAGAAAAATCACCATAGACCCAAAAGATGAACTATGAAAACCCATCATAAAAAACAACATACTAGATCAAACACAAGGGTTATAATCACAAATTTATGTCATATGACGAATTTGGAAGGGTAATCATCTCAAATACTTATCCTAGTTTCTAGGACAATTGGTTTAAGGTCAGGATTTGGACTCAAGAATTTATCTCCCCTCCCTTACCATTGAGATGTTGTGATAGGGTATGCTCATCCTGGCAATTCAGGGAAGTCGATACCTAGTTCCTACAATCTACATAAAATTCACACATGTACAAACACAAATATTTTAAACTCAATAGTGATGCAAGAGCATCCTAGGTGTAAGAGAAATCGTGCATCACTCAAAAATATTTTATTTTCAGTCTTTTCTATTTTAATAAGGACTAGTAGACAAGGTGGTTACTATTTATAGGAACTTACTATTTTTAGTAATTTTGTCATATGAGCTTGAAATATTCTCATTTTCTATAGGAAGGTTTATTTTAGAGTTGTAAGCCTACCATAAAAATCTCATTGCTCAAGCATTAGTATTAGAGAAGTTATTGCAGATTTTCGGTGGAAAAAATTGTAGAAAAGTCTCCAGGCTCACTGTTGGAGGCCTTAGAGTGTCTAGATGAGGTCTAAAAACTCGACAGAAGGGTGCTTGCACATTTTAAGCCTATAGATCAAGAGCTAACATTTTTGAAAAGTGGTTATAGTAGCCAATCAGAGCAACAATTCGTGAGTTATGGCCTTCCAAAGTTGGGCTGCCTGAAACTTCTAAAATAATTGTCAAAGATGTATTTGGCCTACTCTATATGTCTTGTTGGGGTCTGTCGGCCCTAAATATTAAGTTTGAGCATCTAAAACCTTCTTGGGTGGCATAAAACTACATATTTAAGAAAGACCCGAACATTGTCTAGGACAACTTTGGGTGATAGTTCGCAAGTTGTCTGGTAGATTATTGTACTGAAGACGCCCATGTGGGTTAGCATATTGTACTTATGAATTCTTTAATTCTGCATTTTTGGTGCAAATAAGAAGTCCATATTTTGTTCTCACATTTTTTGTTGTTTCTTTGTTTCTATTATGAGTTTATGGTATTAAGGGGAGCACCTTGCATCAAGTGGTATTAGAGCTAGAATTCTTGAGTGTATGGATAGATCATCGATTATGAGGTAGTTTGCACAGGACCATGGTTTGGGTTGAGTGTGTAGATAGATCACTGATTGTGAGGCAGTTTGCACTAGGGTTTCAGTGGAAGTGCAAAAATGCCTCCATGAAGAAAGCATGGCGGAAGAGGTGTAGGTGTTACACATGAGGATTTCTGAGCCCTCAAAAGGAAAATGCAAGTGTTGGAAGAACAAATGTGAAGAGGAAGAAATCTTCTTGTGAGAGATCAAAGTGAGGATGAGGACAATGTAGAAGAAAATGACGGAGTAGAGGCAGTTCTAAATCCAGAGGAAGAGAGGATTTTTAGGGCCATCTCCAAGATTGCAAAAAGACCTAAGTTTGAAGTTCCCACCTTCTCAGGAAATCTTAACCCAGAGGAGTTGATTGATTGGATCAATGAACTGGAGGAGTATTTTCAGTATGAAGATATTGATGATCCTAATAGGGTCAAGTTTGTGAAGGTGAAACTAAAGGGACATGCGAAGATTTGGTGGCAGGAAGTTTAGTTGGAGAGAAATAGAAAGGGAAAGGACAAAATCACCAGATGGGACTAGGTGAAAGATAAATTGAAGTGACAATTTATTCCCGTGGATTATGAGCTTGATCTATTGAAGAAAATGCAAAGGTTGAAGCAATTGGGAAAATTTGTTCAAGATTATACCGAAGAGTTCTACCAAGTTCTCATTACAATATTCCATGCGGAAGATGATAAGGAAAAAGTCGCCCATGATCTTAATGGGTTAAGGCCAAGCATTCAAGATGAGCTAAGTTTGGTTTGAATGAGCAATATTGAGGAGTCATACTAGTTTTCCCTAAGAGTTGAGGAGAAACTGAGAAAGAAAATTGAAAATAAGAATAGTGGAAGAGGTTGTGGTGAAAGATTTGGTGGATGATCTTATGGAGGCCGTAATGATGATTAGAAGAAAAAGGATGAGGTTGGAAGTAGCAATAAGAACCAGAGGGAAAACAATTTCAATCGTTTCCATGATTAGAACAATAGAGATCAGAGAGGAAGAGGCAGAAGACAAGGATCTGGAAGAGGAGGCTTCCATGGAAAATGTTTTCATTGTGGAGAAGAATGGCATAGAGCATTTGAATGTACCCAGCGCCAAGGAAGGACAGATCGAAGAATAGAAGGTCAAGTGAGAATTGCACATGTTGATGAAGATGCCAGATCCTCACATTCTGAAGATACTAAAAGATGAGAAGTCCTAGTTAACAAAAGAGTCCTGCTGAGTGGTGAGAATGAACCTGATCAAAGAAGGAGTTTTTTTTGCACAAGGCGTAGATGTGAAGATAAGTGTTGTGATGTGATCATTGATGGTGGAAGTACTAACAATCTAGTGTCAGAAATGATAGTCACCAAGTTGAAGCTAAAGAGACAAAAACACCTACTTCCATATTGTATTGCTTGGGTGCAAGATGACCACAAGGTCATGGTCAACGAGCAGTGCTCAGTGAAGTTCAAGATTGGAAGCTACTAGGATGAGGTACTCTGTGATATCATACCTATGGACATATGTCATATGTTTTTGGGTAGGTCATGGCAGTTTGACAGACATGTTGTACACGATGGGTGAGAAAATACCTACACTCTAAGGATGGAGTGAAACATAAGCTAAAGCTATTGAAGGATAAAGAAGAAAAGGTGTGTAGTGCTGCCAGAATATGTTTTGTTGATGGAAAAAGGTTTCTTAAAGGTATGAAGGATGAGCATATGTGTTTTTCTTTAATTCCTAAAGATAGTAAAGAAGATGTAGAGGAGGTACTTGTAGAAGTTGTAGATATGTTGAGAGAGTTTTTTGATATTGTATTAAATAATGTACCTAATGGATTTCCCGCAGTGAGGAAGATCAGTCACCAGATGGATTTGGTTCCAGGAGCCAATTTTCCAAATAAAGCAGTGCACAGAATGATACTACCGAAAAGTGAAGAGTTGAACATGCAAGTTCATGAGTTATTGTAGAAGGGGTTGATTCGAAAGAGTTTGAGTCCATGTGTTGTACCAACAGTATTAGCACCAAAGAAAAATGGAGAATGGAGGATGTGCACAGATTCTCACAGTATCAACAAGATCTCACCATAAAGTATAGACTTCCATTATCAAGGATGGATGATATTATGGACTATTTGAGCAGAGCTCAGTATTTCACAAAGATAGATCTAAAGAGTGGGTACCATTAGATTCATATTAGAGAAGGTGATGAGTGGAAGACTGCTTTCAAGATAAGGAAAGGACTGTATGAGTGGTTAGTCATGCCTTTTGGACTAAACAATGCACTAATCACTTTCATTAGGATCATGAATGAGGTACTGAAGGAGTTTCTAGGTAATTTTTTCATTATTTACCTAGATGATATATTGATCTTTAGTAAGACATTAGAGGAGCATTTGATTCATATTCGCAAGGTGTTTGATAAGTTGAGGGAAGAAAAGTTGCTAATAAACCTGAAGAAGTGCAGTTTTGTAAAGAAAGAGTTGGTGTACTTGGAATTTGTAGTCTCAGGAGAAGGTTTGAAAGTAGACCCAAAGAAAGTGAAGGCTATTCTTGAATGACCTACTCCAAGGAGTGTGACAGAGGTAAGATATTTTCATGGACTGGCTATACTTTATAGAAAGTTCATAATAAGTTTTAGCAGTACTTGTGGACCCTTGACTCAAACAATGAGAGGGGATAGGAAATAGTTTAAGTGGACTATAGGAGTAGATGAAGGTTTTAATCTATTGAAACAAAAAGTTACTGAGCAACCTATTTTAGCACTTCCTAATTTTAGCAAGGTGTTTCAAGTATACTATGATGCTAGTGTATTGCAATAAGAGATGTTTTGAGCCAAGAAGGTAGACCTATTGCTTATTTCAGTGAGAAGTTGAATGATGAAAAAATAAAATATTTTGTTTATGATTAGGAATTTTATGCTATAGTTCAAGAATTGAAGAAGTGGAGACATTGTCTTCTTTTTAAGGAGTTTGTTTTGTATACTTATCATTAAACTTTGCAATATTTGAATAGTCAAGGAAAATTGAACCATAGGCATTTAAAGTGCGTTGAGTTTTTATAGAGTTATACATTTGTTTTGAAACACAGAAGTGGGGAGTCTAACAAAGTTGCAGATGCTCTTAATAGAAGACAACTTTTGCTGACATAAATGCAGATAGAGGTGGTTGGGTTCAAGGAACTTAGTACTTTTTATCCAGATGATCCTAATTTTGGTAAAGCGTGGAAGGCTTGCATAGAACCTCTTACACTTGACAAGACAAAGTAGTTGGATTTCATGATCCAAGATAATATGTTGTTTAAAGGAAGTCAGTTGTGCATTCCTAGAAGTTCAATGAGAGAGAATCTCATCAAGGAGAAGCATAGTGGAGGATTGGCTGGACATTTTGGTAGAGATAAAACCATAGCTTTGGTTGCTGAAAATTACTACTAGCCATAGTTGTAGCAAGATGTGAGGAAATTTGTACAAAGTTGCAGAGTATGTCAGATGGCAAAATGAGTGAAGCAAAATATAGGATTGTATCAGCCATTACCTATGCTAGAGAAACCATGGGAGGATATCAACATGGATTTTGTTCTTGGATTATTGAGGACACAGTGTGGGCATGATTCTATTTTTATGGTGGTTGATAGGTTTTTAAAGATGGCACATTTTATTCCTTGCAAGAAGACTAGTGATGTTGTTCATGTAGCAGAGTTGTTTTTCAGAGAAGTGGTGAGATTACATGGTCTACCAAAGAGCATAGTTTCAGATCAAGATACCAAATTTGTCAGGTATTTATGGCATACATTGTGGAAGAAGTTGAAGATAGATTTGAAGTTCAGTTCATCACATCATCCACAGATTGATGGGCAGACAGAAGCTGTGAATTGTAGTTTGTGAAACTTGCTAAGATGCTTGGTTGGAGATAAACCAAAAGGATGGGATATGATTTTACCACAAGCAGAATTTGCATATAATAATTTTTTCAATAGGAGTACTAGTAAATCACCATTCTAGATTGTATATGGGAGTAGTCCTACAAATTCTTTTGAATTGAGGCAATTAGATAAAGTAGAGATAAGTAGTGCTTAAGCAAAATATTTTGCTGAACATTTGAAGAACATTGATGAGGAGGTGAGGAAGCACATTATAAAGATGAATACACAGTATAAGGCTAAGGCAGATGTGAAAAGGAGATCTAATGAATTTTAGATTGGAGATGAAGTCATGGTTCATTTGAGAAAGGAGCATTTTCCAGTGGGTACATATAATAAGTTAAAGATGAAGAAGTTTGGACCATGCAAGATAGTGAAGAGGCATGATTCTGAAAATGCATATGAAGTGGAGTTGCCTACTTAATTGAATGTTTCACTAGTATTTAACATTTCAAATTTGATAGAGTATTATGAATGAGGTGGTGGAGATGCAGTTGTTGAAGCGCAATGGAGTATTCTAGTAGCTAGTTTAGCTACAAAGGAGATTGAGGAGATACTAGACAATTGTGTTGGAAAAAGTACCAGAAATAGAACTTATGAGGAATATCTCCTCAAATGGAAAGGGAGACCAGTTGAGGATTCATCATGGATAGCAAAGGAGGAGGTTAACCATCTTGGTTTTCCTCTGAACACCTAAGATGTGACAGAGTCACTTCTCAAATTACCCCAAGTGTCTGATGTAGGAGCATCCTGGGTGTAAGAGAAATCTTGCATCACCCAAAAATATTTTATTTTCAGTCTTTTCTATTTTAACAAGGACTAGTAGACGTGGTGATTACTATTCATCGAAACTTACTATTTTGAGTAATTTTATTATACGAGCTTAGAATGCTCTCATTTTCTATAGGAAGGTTTATTTTAGAGTTGTAAGCCTACCATAAAAATATCATTGCTCAAGCATTAGTATGAGAGAAGTTATTGCAAATTTTTCAGTGGAAAAATTGGTAGAAAAATCTTTAGGCTCACTATTGGAGGGCTTAGAGTGCTCAGATGAGGTCCAAAAATTTGACAGAAGGGTGCTTGTGTGTTTTGAGGCCGTAGATCAGGAGCTGGAGTTTCCAAAATGTGGTTATAATAGCCAATCAGAGCAATGAATCGTGAGTTATGGCCTTCCCAAGTTGGGCTACCCGAAACTTCTAAAATAATTGTCAAAGATGTATTTGGCCAACTCTATATGTTTTGTTAGGGTCTGTCGGCCCTAGGTATTAAGTTTGAGCATCTAGAACCTTCTCGAGCGGCATAAAACTACCTATTTAAGAAAGGCCCAAACATTTTTTAGGACAACTCTGGGTGATAGTTCGCAACTTGTCTGGTAGATTATTGTACTAAAGGTGGTCATGTGGGTTAGCATATTGTATTATGAATTTTGTAATTCCGTATTTGCGGCGCAAATAAGAAGTCCATATTTTGTTCTCACATTTGTTGTTGTTTCTTTGTTTTTGTAATGAGTTTATGGTATTAAGGGGAGCACCCTGCATCAAATAGGCAATCGTAGGAAGTGGTGTATCGTGTAGATCCTAACTACTAGTTGACTATGACTCCCTTCCTCAACCACATCAAAAATGCCAAACATAAAGAAAACATACACATACACCATACACATGCAAGTATGGGGTAATTAAACATATAAAATACATACAAATAATCCATCTAACTAACATCATTAAATAACTAGAATCACTGTAAATAATCATCATCAAAGTATAATCATGCATACATGAAATAGCTAGTACCAAAGTAATCTCATCATATAATCAACTGAGTATGAAAACAATATGCAATAATCTAGAAAACAATGTCACTGATCATCAAGTATAAACATAAATTGGCCTAAAAAAGTTTGGTAATAATAACTGAAAAGTAAACTAGGGTTAGGCACTATAGGTGAGTATATACAAATAGATTTTTTGTAAAGATGTATGGATATTCAAGCATGTTAGAGCTATTAAGACAAGTCACCAACCCATTTTCAACATCATACTCGTGCTCTATAACAATACATTAGCCTCAAAATAGGGTTCGAACATCCATCATAGGAAAAAGGAAAAGTTTGATGAAGTCATTTAAATTATATGATAAAGTGAAGAAGAGATGTATCTCTTGTGACATAACCCTTCATAATAACCATGGAGTTCCCATTGCAATCAATAATCTCAAAATAAATGAGATCCATCGTAACAAATATTCATAGAAAGTCATATTGTACTAGACATGTGCCAAATCCGCAATGTCATATTCATAGAAATACCAAGTACATATATTATAAAAACCTCATAACTACTATATAATGAGCTATATACTAGAAAAACTTTGGAATGTTAAAACTAAATAGAATAGCCCAACAAAACTTGTTGAAGAGTGCAATACCCATATACTACAAAGTGCAATTTTTGATTACTAAAAAGTGCAAATAAATGTTCATGTTTTGCAATACAACTAAGTTCAAGAGTTGTAGTCTTCCCACATCCTTCGAGCTATTTCATCTTGAAATTTCCCCCAGTCATCTCTATCTCTTTGATTCATTCCATAAGTCTCAAGAATTGGCACATTTTTCCTAGCACAATCGTCATCCTCTTTGATATCCACTTTGGATGGAACACCATCCTCCATGGTAATGAAGTTGTGTAGTGTGTTAAATGCCAAAACAATCTTTGTTTGGTTAAATATACTGTAGGATGTCGCATGCTTCAGGATAGGAAAACGTTTCTTAAAAATACCAAATATCTTCTCTATCACATTCCTAAGAGAGGAGTGTTAGTGGTTAAATAGCTCTTTGGGAGTGGTGATCGGGTTCTCTCTACAAAAATCTTTTAGGTGGTAACATGTACACCAATAAGGGGCAATAAATCCTGAGACATTTGGATACCCAACATCAACTAAATAGAATTTGCCTACATAAATGAAAATAAAGTTATAGTCAAAATAGATCATACAAGTTTTGATTTAAAATAATGATAATATTATAATATAAAATATGAACCAATATACCAATAGGAACAACAAGTGGATCTACTGCAAGCAAAGTTGAAGAAAGCACCTGACTATCTAGAACAAAACCTTCCCAACCAGCAAGAATATATTGAAACTTATAGTCAAAGAATAGACACCCATAACATTCTATGACAAATTTCCTTTTCTATTGCGATATTTTGCTTGGATGTCCACATCGACAGTAACATGCAAATGGGTTCCATCAATCGCACCAATACAATCCTATAACAAGAAATATTATTATGAAATATAAATTACTATAAATTTAAGTTTGTACCAATGAAATACATGCCACTAGGATATTTACCTTGAAATAGATATCAAAATAGTCTTTCCCAACAATTTCAAGCGGAGTGGTTGCAAGAGGAGATAAAATATAATCGTTATGAAGCCCTAAGATAGCCTTCAAGACCTTGTGGAAGTGTCGACTCACTATCTCTCCTAATTGACCAAATTTATGGCCAATCTTTCGATTCCTTAGATTGTGGCCAAGGGTGTGGAGGAACATCATGTTGTAATTCTTTAGAAAAAATGAGAGGGGGTGAATTAGTTATCCAAGATCCATATGTACAAATAAAACTTTTTAGTGCTTAACATATCCATATCCATAAAACCATAACATGCATGCATCCATTAGATCATACAATACCTTAACTTAGTAGGTTATTGTCCTAGGTTAGAATGACCTTGCATAAATGTAAACATGAAATACCATAAGCACATTCACACAATTTGACACAAGGATTTTATGTGGAAATCCAATTTGGGGAAACCACTAGTAACATGCTACCCAATTTCACTCTTCTAAAGTGATGCCTTGTGAAAGGACAACCTTGTTAAAGGTTAGAATACACATTATTAATTGTGACCTGGTTAGAGGATTTCAATCACCCTATTAGGATTGAACCTTGTTAGAGGACTTTAAAATATTCCATTAGAATGTCACCCGATTAAAGGATTTACAAATGACTGTTAAGTCAACCTTAATCCAAAGGATTTTATCCACACTAGTATAATTGTGAGAAAGTAATAACAAGACGATCTGATAAAAAATTATAACTCACTTACAAGTTATAGGTCTGTGGTTCAGTCCTCCATTCTACTTGGCATTCATACTATTCAACTCTAATAGCTTGTTCACCCTTCAAGAATTCATCCCCTTAATCATTCTTTCTTTGTATGCCAACTACAGTCTCTTATGTTCGACCACTAGATGAAGCAACACCCTAGACTTCTTGTCTTCCATAGGTTCTCACACATGACAACCTTTGCTTTTGGCCAACTATCTCTATACATAGAGAATTTAGATCTTTTGTTGCTTAACCACAATCGTCCATTTTATGGTTAGGTAAGATTCAATGGATCTACCCACTTTTCCATTTGAGTTCCTCTAGAACTTCCTCTATAATCTTCCTTGAATTTTTCTCAAAATAGTTTACCTTGAATCTTGTGCCACTAGTTTATCATAGTGATCTTCCACACACTTCATATAATTCAAGAAATCACATTAGTTGGCTCAAATTTGTCAAATCTTTGATTTAACATTGTTTGTTGTCACTTGACATCTATATTGTTTTGTCACTTGGCCAACACTAGTTCACTCGACAAACACTAAATTTTATTGATGCTCAACACCAAGTAAACTTTACTTGGCATATACTAACTTTCACTTGGCTTCCACTGTTTTTCTTCTTTGCTCGACACCTATTGATTTTCACTCAGGTTCTATTATTTTCTGCTCAGCTTGCATTGTTTCCTTGATAAGGCTTGGCAAACACTTTTCTTTACTTGCTCTTCTTCCAGTCTTCACTTGAGTAATAGTTCATTAAATACTTTGAGTAAATAAATAATACATTATTGTATCAATGTCTTACTTGGTCTTAGTGCTCCTTTTATACACCAAATAGCTCAACTTTTCTCTAGGTTCTCTTGTTATCTTCTCTTTTCAAATCCTCTTCATCAATCAACCAAATGATAGCATTCAGACCAAAAAAAAATTGTCTCACCAGCAAGTAGTAAGTCTAACATCATTGACAAAATAATGATTGTTCCATTACAGGTTCTACACTTCAAAACAATCTCTTTTCAACACATCACTACTTGTTCTTCCAATGTTATATTTTTCATATCTTGGATGCTCCCTTTTTGCCTTAGAATTTTGGCCAAGTGAAAGAAGGCTACTTACTCATGTGTATTTAGTCATGGAAATCTATGTTATCAAAATGGATAATACGATTATAAAAAGGACATGCAACTTTTCTTCTCTTATTCCTATGTCTTCTAGCCTCTTGGGAAGATGTAACTATGAGTACCGTAATTGTGGCAAGTAAAACAACAAGCATTCACATGAACTTGATCTTCCTAACTATGACTCCTTGAACTTCAATATCATCAATAAGATCCATTGAATGACCTACATCCACATAATGGAGTTACTATTTGCCATAATCACACACACACACACACACACACACACACACACACACACACACACACACACACACACACACACACACACACACACACATATATATATATATATATATATATATATATATATATTAGTGTAGCTAATGTAGTAGAAAAGCTACTATTGATAATGGAAGCACATAAGATCCATTAAGGATATGAAATAGTGGAGAAAACTGCTAATGCATATATGCTTAAATAGTTTGAGAATATGCTACAATAGAAAATTGTCAACATAATTTGACCAATAACAATGAATCAACAATATTACAAAAAATATGAAAGAAATATATGGATAGCAAAGGAAACAAATAGAATTAAATCTTACAACACAACATTGTTTAAAGAAGATGTGTGGAATTATTACATTTAGACCAACGAGGGAAGGAGTAATGATTGGTAACAATCAAGTGCAACTTGCACTTTTTATACTCAGAAAGCATTTTATTTGTCTTTGGATATTTTATTGTAGTTTTTGTTTCTAAATGCAAACATAAACATATGGGAGAAATAATCTTTTAGAAGCTTCCTTTCTTTATTGATGCTTATACTAAATTAAGTTGTATATCCATTTTAGCTTTCTATGTACTGCAATGTCATTGTGTTGGGTCAACTCTAATCAAATGCAGACAAAGGACCAAATAAAATTGTTGATGAGGATATGACTATGAACTCTTAGAAGGTATTATATTAATATGAAGAATTGGTTGTATGTGTAAAATTAGTGGGTTCTTGCAAGGTTTTGTTCTCCACTACATGTCTTGTAGAAGATAAAGTGATTTAATTCTTCTGTACATGTGCACATTCAAGATCCATATATTCATGCAAACTATATATACCCATTGTATTATCTACTTAATATGTCATCCTCCAGTACATTGCCTCTTGGAAGGCAACCTCGACCATATTTTTTTGCATAACAATTTCCATAAGGTACATCTAATGAACACCAAGCTTTGAAACAACATTTTGATATGACTTATGGCCCACCCATAATGACACCACAAGATAAAATTGATATGTTTAGATCTGGTGCCAACAAATGCAAGACAAGTTGGCTATTGATCATAAACAACAAATCAATTCTATGGAATCTTCTTTGATTCATAAACACCCACCTAAATTATAATAGAAAAATGAAGATATGAAGCTACAAGAAGTAGCTAATAGAATTTTAAAAACATCAATGGGAGAGTTAGATCAACTAAACAACACATCTGCAGATTGTGGATCAGCTTTTGATAATGAAGATTCCTTTGTGGAGGTAGCAATGCTTCATCAACTTTAGACATTAGTTGGTATAAAAATGAATGTCTGAGTCTTACTATTTTTGAGGAATTATCTTCATTGATCATACAAAACTTCTAACATGTAATGTTAATTAAATCTTGTTTGATTCTCACAATTAGACATCATCACAAGGCTTAATATACGAGATGTTTTATACCATTTGTCCACAATGGATTTATTTCACTATATAATACAACATGAATAAATAGATGCATTGAAATAGAATTTATTTTTTGGAGTTTGGACAATAAAATAGTTTACTCTATCTCATCAAGTGACCAAGACACTATGACCAGGTGAAAGAGACACTATGACCAAGTGAAAGAGACACTGTGACTAGGAACCAACATGAGCGATTTTTGTACAAGGAAGGAAAAACATGCCATTTTTGGTGAATAATTTACTAAAATTTTTGTAATTTATGTAGGAGTTGCACAAAGACTCAAGCTCCCATGGTTACATATAAAACCAAAAAGTACCTTCCACAAGAGTAGCAAGAGGATAATTTTCTTGATTATAGAATGCAAAAATGATACACTGATGAAATAGATCAAAGATACATGATGTACTAGAGCTCGGCTTTGGTAATAAATGCTATGACACATGTCACAATAATATGACATTGGACATTGAAAGTAAATAAACTAAAAGTTCCCTCAGTAAACTTACCTAGCCTAGTGTGAACAAGACTTATGAGTTAAACCAATTATGTACCCTATCAACACCAACACCCCTCAAGTAAAAATTAGGGAGTAACAAACAAAAGGAAAAAGGAAAAAATGGGTCCTAATTACAAGGCCATGTTAGGCAACATTGTACAAATTATCTCTCAAAAATAGAGCAAAGGAGAAAAGGTGTAGCAGGGGAAACCTCTCCAAAAAGAGAATGCATGAAAAAAAACATGTAACTACATTGATCACAAATACACTCATCAACTAACTCATATAAGAGGAGTGAGACTATAGATCCCCTCCATAATGAAGTAGCTCTTATGAAAATGTTGAATGCTTAAAGACATAAAACACTTCAACATTGGAAAACATTGTTTTTCCTTCTAGAAAGAAACAAATCTAATGGTCTATTTAGGAGAAACTCCAACTCTCCAAGATGAGGAAATAACTTTAATGTAGATGTATTTGAAAATTGCTCAAGAGTTGCAATGCTAGAGTATATTAACACAAAATCAAGTTTAATCCTGATCAAAGATGACAGGTCAGTACCATGCCAAAAACTCATGAGAACAATCACCAAAGACAAAGATGAGGTGATAACAGTAGTGTTGTAGTCATCGTCAAATAGAAAATGGGTACCTTCAAGCATGTCCTTCAAATCTGCATGATAAGTTTCACAAAACAAATATGATATACTTGTCAAGTAATCATCCCACAAAGCTGATCTGAATGACCATATTGGCTATGCTAAACTGAACTATTGGAAGATGAAATGACTTTGAACTCTAAAGAAGTAGGAGTTAGGGGAGTCTTGCTCATTGATTTTTCTATCCCTATCCCTTACCAGGAAACTTGGTTTACATAGAATAATATAGTCTTGAAAAGAAGGCTTCATTATAAATCCATATCTTATTATTATCTCAGAAAACAAGTAAAGATATGATTCTATCCAAGTCAAAATACATGCTTTCTAATGTTGGGATCTCAATAATGAAGCACAAGATGTCTCTATGTTGACAGAAATGGATCAATGTTTTAGATAGTTACAAGGACAAGTGATGTATTTATTACTCGTCAGTTATTACATTTTTGTTTACATAAATCAATTTATCATGAATATTGGAAGTTCATTCACTTCTTTACTTATGCAATGTACAAGTTACAACTAATTTGGTAGAATGTAAATATTTGTTTCTTTCTTCTAAGGATAGTCAAGAGATGAATTTATGTCACATTGTTCCAATATTTTACTGTCACAAGATAATGAAGATTCCCCAAGGGACAAAATATGGACATTAGAGAGAAACATATGGATGAATCACATTTGATAATACTATTATGGTTCACTTATATGTTGATGAAGCTGAAGATAAAGAGATGGCGACCTTGAATAAAGCTCTAATAGATACTGAGAACTTACAGTCCCAAGTGTATGCACCCAAAAATGGTCTCCTAGACTATGGGCCCCAATTCTTCAATTTATCAATTTCCTTAATCAGTGCATTGCAATTTTTTATTGAATCAATTCAAATCATTTTCCTTGATCAAATTGCAATTAAATTAATTATTTCAATATTTCCTTAGGTTTGATCATTTCATCAATAATCTTATTTAATTAAAATAAAATGTCCATTTTAAATAAATAAAATAATCTTATTTAATTAAAAGAAAATCTCTTTTTAACTAAATAATTTTATCTTATTTAATTAAAATCTCTCTTTTTATTAAATAATCTTATCTTATTTAATTAAAATAAAATCTCTCTTTTAATTAAATAGTTTTATCTTATTCAATTAAAATATTTCTTTTTATTAAATAATCTTATCTTATTTAATTAAAAGAAAATCTCTCTTTTTATTAAATAGTTTATCTTATTTAATTAAAATATTTTCTTTTATTAAATAATTTTATCTTATTTAATTAAAATTTCTATTTTAATTAAATAATATTATCTTATTTGATTAAGAGAAAATCTCTCTTTTAATTAAATAAATAAATCCCCACTTAAAGCTCTCTTTTTGATGAAAAAAGGAAATAAATCAAGTAAAGATTCTTTTTTTTGCACATATCTCTAAGTTGTGAGCTTTTTCCTCTTACTTGTCTTTCTAGGGATTCATCCCACATTTCTTTTGAGGATGCATTCCTCTCCACAGTTTCCTGTATAATGAGCCCTCTACTTCTCATTTAGATAGATGTTAGTTGCTATAGTATTGTTATGCTTCAGGTTTGGAGAGGGATTTTGGAGAAGGAATTTAAGCCTTAGAGTTTAGATATTGGAGTGCCATTACAACTTCTCTCTTATTGTCTTCTTCTCTCATGCATCCATGGCTTCCATCATCATGCTTCATCCTTGCATTTTCATATTAGCTTAGAGTCATATTTTCTTTCATAGATTAATCTTGCATTGTTATTCTCTTTCATAGATTAGATTTTCTTTCTTGCATTTCTTTGCATTGTTGTCATTTAGATTAGCTTGCATTTTCATTTGCATGCATAATTTGATCTTTGAATCTCTATTTTTTGGTGTACTTGCATGGGCACAAATTAGGTCAAATTGAGGGTCTCAATTAGAAATCCTTGCACTCCATGAATAAAGAGTTATGAGTTGCCATTTAAGGCTTTATTCTTGAGAAATCTTGGATATAATGACTCATAAAAGTGTTTCAACATTTTAGTACACATTTTTGGCAACTAGCATGGGGCAACCCACCTTTACATGCTAATTTTGGCTAATTTTGGAGCTAACCCGCTTGTGCAGATCTTTTTAGGATTGAAATTATTTTTTTAGGTTGGAGAAATATCAAAGAAGCTTCAGTTAAAAATTCAAAATTTTTAGAGCTAATTTGTATTTTTTATATTTTTTTCTTTCTTTTTCATGAAAAAACATTTTTAGGCACAAATTAGCAAATATTTCAAAAAATTCTACATTTTTAGAAAGGTTTCTAAATTCTAAATAGGGTTGTTTCTTTTTGTTTTGAGTTTAGAGATGATATGAGGGATCAAACACTCAATTTTAAAAAAATGGGTATGTTTTGACAAAATGGGTCCATAGGGCACAAAATAAAATATTTTCATTAAATTCTAACATTTTTAGAAACATTTCTATTTCTTAATAGGGGTCTTATTTATGTATTTAGGTTTTTGGGTCCAAATTCATGGCATATAGGTCCAATCTTGTTGACTAGGTCAAAAATCAAAATTTAAATAAAGGGCATTTAATGATTATATTGCATTTAATTTTCACATGGTTCAATGTATGATGTGACTTTTCATTTTGGTTATTTTCTAGTTATTATTACTTCTAACGATCATATTTTGAGATCTAACCCTAGGGTTTGCATAAGACATATCTATCTTGTATTAGTTTGCGTGTTGTTTGCTTGGAGTGCTTGCTTGGTTCGTTAGATCAGGGGAGTAATATGCACACATTGCTTTGGATCTGAGGTATTTTTATACATCTCTATAACATTCGGACTTTGAAATTAAAAGTGAACCTCTCATGTGTTTGGCTTGAGTGTTTTACATGCTTTCTTAATTCACATTTTGATTGGTGCTCTAAAATTGGACCTAAAGTTGCTTTCTTACATACATTTTTCACATAGTAATTAGGCCCTTTGAACACTATTTGTGGTGATCTTGAGAGAGTGAGCTTCATTCACTTGACTTACATAAGAATCTCTTCTTGGTGATCGATTCCCTTGTAGGTGGAGAAGGATTTGATATTATTTCATTACCTCACTTGGTTTGTCTTCGACATTTGTCGATACTTTCTCTCTTGAGATTGGTAGTGATTGTCGTTGGCTTTTCAAACCTCAATGAAGTAATTTTAAATTAGTGTGTCAATGAATCTATTTGCTATGTTTGGGTGAGGTGAAAAGGCTAGAGGAGTATGCTCTGTTCCCTTTTGGGAACATCAGAAACTTGGGACCCTTGAATTCAAACTAAGTCCCATGTGGTCCAATTTTGTGAGTCTTCCTTGATTGGAGAGGGTTAATTGTAGTGGGCACTCCCTTTATTGGGTAAACCACATGGATGGAAACTCAAGCAATAGCAACCACTTTTTCTATGGTAGCAAAACCTGCTATATAAATGTCCTTGTGGAAGAAATCTCCATAGGTGTAGTCTTTTGTTGGGCTATCATATTTCCTTAGCATCTTTGATTGATTAAATTCTTGGTATGTGTCAAAACACTGGTGCACCAGGATTAGATTTTGCCCACTTGAGATTGCAAGAGTTGCAGAGCTGACCATTATTAAGAACCATAGTGCAACCCAATTTTTCTTTTCTAGGACTATGTATGTGATTGGAAAATATTTTGAGGACATATACAGTAGTGGTTCTAGGGATTAGATTCATACTAAGACACTATTCTTGTTTATGTACAAGGTTGCTTTGTCTCTTGCCCATTTTTGTAGACATTTTCTTGAGCTCCCTCAGTGTTGTCTTATGTGCATGATTTATGACAAAAATCTATTGATACATCTAGTTGGTCAATTAAAATCAACAAGAAAATTGAGTTCCCGAGTTGAAACCTTTCTCAATTTTTTATTTTGTCATTTCCAGTCCTCCTTGGTTGATTAAGATTAATTAAGTCACTTACCCCATTGTTAGAAGCTTGTTTGCACCTTGGATTGTTGTGTTTTGAAATCTTGAATTAGTAATCTTTGATTAAATTATGAGTGACCTTGCTTGGAGTTAGTGAGTTAGAAATTATCCTTGTTGAGAAGATAAACCTTTGGATACATTGATAACATGCTTGGAGAGTCTTAGTAATCTCTTGTTAGTATTTTTTGTTTTTATGATGAATGCAATTTAACAATGCAACTATATGAATTCCTAATTTAACCAAGGGGTTGGTAAAGCAAATGACGAAGATAGGGTAACAAGAAGTTTAAGCAAATAACATGAAAGGGAACTTCCTAACGAACATAAGCTATGGAAACAACACGTCTACGAGTTAAGCCTTTGAAAAGATTGGTAAGTAACCAATGAAAATAGGAGCATCGCTTCCTTAATTCCAATGATGCAATCATCGATGAGAATTTAGCAATCGTAAGATGTTTCACTTTTCATCAAATTGCAAGGCCACAGAAAGTACACTCATGTGAGACAAAAATTTATGCAGGAACAAAATGGGTGATCTCTTCTCGAACTAGATGCGTTAGCAAAATTTGTAAAACTGTAGCAAACACCGAAATTAAAAGATCGCACAACTAGAAATAACGCAACAAACTTTTGGCTCAATCACAATTCTATGAACATACTTTCACAAAAATATGACACACTTAGGCAAAAATCACTACACTCCAAATGTGAGCACCAAAAGCATATATTATTGCAAAAATAATGGAGGCCCCAATTATATATTACAATGGAGTATTTATAAGAAATCCTCTCCTCAATTTGTGTTGGGAGTGAGAGATATCTTCATGCAATAATATACTTTTAATTTAATTAAAAATAATAATTATTTACAAACTAAGAATCTAACTAGTGCTTAGTAGGACTCCATCTATTTTATATTCATTAATTGGATCCATGAGCCTTTACATGTCTTAAAACAAAGAAAGCATAAGAAAATAAGAAAGAGATAGACATCAGTTGATGTAGGAGTGTCTAGAAGTGCCAAAAATAGAAGCTCCATCTTCACTAGGTGCCCATAGGAGTTAAACTATTATAAGAATGCATTTCTGATGCATAGAAAGCTCTAAATTTGGAATTGGCAGCTAACTACTCGCGCACCTCTAAATTCTCAAAATCTTCCACAACACCACTAAAAAAACACACCTCAGAAGAAGCACATTTTCTCAAAACAGTGCACTTGCGCACCTTAGAAGAAGCACATTTTCTCAAAATAGTGCACCTGCACACCTCAAAAGAAGCACATTTTCTCAACATAGTGCACTTGTGCACCTCAAAAGAAGCACATTTTCTTAGAACAGTGCACATGTGCACCTTGATGAAATTTGTGCGAGGTGCTCAATTCACCAAAAAATCAAAGTTCTCAATTTTGAAAATGGTTTTTGGGTTTTGCTCAAATGGATTTTTAGATCACTTTTGTGTACTTGTTTTGCCCCTTTGTGATCATTTATACTCTCTTTATAGCCAAACACTTTCATACATTTGAACTCCTTCTGCTTCTTCTATTTGGAATTCCAAGGCACCCGTGTTGAATCTTGTCATTAATAATTGCACAAGATCAAGAACCTGTGCTAGTTCATGTGTCCAACCTCTGTATCTTTGGTCTCTTTCTTCTCTCCAACTGTCTGATCCTTTTAGGTTGAAGACTAGGTGATCTAGATTATTCAAAATGATTAAACATTTGAAACTTTTTCACAAGATTTTTTATGCATTTTTAAATGGTTTTTTCAGAGGTCTTTTGCTCAAAATTTCAAGTTGAAACTTTCATTGGTCCCTAAAATTGGGTAGCCAAAGGCTCCCTGTTTTAGGAACTAGAATTAGATTTTTAGTTCTTCTTTCCAATGGTGTAAATGGTTTTGAATTTTGAGCTTTAGGTCAAAAGTTATGACCCCGATAAGTTGAGGATGCCCTTTTATCTACAAAAAAATGCAAACATTAATCTAGAGACTTGAAAATACTTAAATAAGAAAAATTCTAATATGGACACAAATAACTTAGAAAGCCTAATCTTCTTGAAAACACCAAAAAACTAATTTTATGACCCTTATATGCAAAAACAATATGCACCTGGCACACCTTGGAGGTGCACCTGGTGCGCATTTACCTTGTAAAGTTTTTTTAACTATGGGGTGTGCAGCAGTGCACCTCAAGGGGTGCACTGATGCACACCCTATATTGTACTTAACTTCACAAAAGGTAAACTAAAGGTGTGCAATAGTGCACCTAATTAGGTGTGCCACTGTGCACCTTCGTGTGATGCTTATGCTTAACATTCTTAAGTTTTTAATGGTTTTGCATAGAAAAAAGTGTTTAAAATGCCTCCCACTTTACTATTTTTAGTGCACTAGCGCACCTGAGGAAGTTTCGAATTGGGACCCATATTTGACCAAAAACACTAGACAAAACCCTAAAAAAGACTCTGACCCCAAACTAGGGTTTCGAAAAGCCGAAAAAGAAAGTAGGGGGTCCCCATTTCCAAGCGAAATGGGGTGCACATTGTGAAACCACAACAAATAGTCCCAACAAAAAGGAAGAAATGAAAAAGGCATTTCTTCATCATCAAACATTCCTTTGATATGTGTCCAACACCAACTAAATCCCAAACATCTCCAAGCATATTTTGAATCACTTTTCAATCAAAATCTCAGAATCTCAAATCTCCAAGCTTAGTGTGTGTTCAATGTATTCATTTTCTTCGACATCTCAAGATGTAGCCTATCAAGAATTTCTAACAACTTGCAAAAAATCTTCCACACCATCCGGCTCATTTGTAAGGAATCTTCACAAAAGTTGTTTATCGATCATTTGTTTGACCAGATGAGAGAATCAGTCCTAAGGGCTTTTAGCGGGTTATCACTTTTCACTTTGATTTGAAGTCCTAGGTAATCTTTGATTATTTTCTCCATGTAGGTCATAATGTCACCATTTGATTCTTCGATGAAGCAATGTTTTGGTACTAGATAGCTTGTTTAGAGTGCATATCCCTTTTATCCAATTACTTTTCTCGAACTTTCTAGAATCCTTCATTCTTAACACCTTTCTTTTCTTTTTTAATTTTCTTTCTGTATCCTAACCATGCTTATACTGTGTAGCCAAGACATTGGTTTTGCTTCTTGGATTTGATATTTTGTGAACATCCCTTGCATTCCTCTTTTAAGAACTTTTAAAAACTCTCATGCCAAACAACAATCTTAGCAAGTCCTTCGAGAAAACCCTTCTATTTGAACCAGTGGGGTTTGGACTATCCCTTGCTACCTTCAACCTTGGTTTGACAATGCCTAAGGTAACCGATCTTTTAATTTGCAAAGTGTTGAGAACTTGTTGATCTTCAATTCTAAATTCATTACTAAAAGTCCCCAATCACTACAAGTAACATCCATTCCTCAATTGGTGTAAGAAACAAAATCATAAGAATGTTTTCACAAAGAAATACCTCTTCCCAAAGGTCAAAACCAAAAACTTATTTAATGAGATACATCAATATAAAATCTTGAGTGCACTTTTTGTCATTGAGGTTTGCACCCTTGTCCAAAGCCTATGCATGAGGACAACCTAGTGAAACATGCAAACAACCTCCAAGCTGTGGGACTTGAACTATGAGATTGAGTCTCCGGAGAAGGCTGACTTCCTCTTACTATCAAGACGTGCACTTAACTACTCTTGGAGAGGAAAAGAGAGAAGGAGAGCATGAAAGAAAATATACCTAATCTAATCTAAAGAGGTGATGCACCAAAATAGAGTTTTCGGACCAAACTCTACCCATAAATGCACTATTGAACCAAAATGAAACCAAGAATATACACATTCAGACTTGCTTTAATCTAATAATCACATGCAGATCAAAAGATTGAGATGAATGTCACAAGGAAAGAGAGATTCACTTATATTATCATTCATAGGCCAAGGAGATATAGTCATGCAGATCATAGATCTCTACAAAACACCAGTAAGAGGCAAAGAGTTCTTGCACTTTCATACCAATGGCTGAAAGAGATAAGGGAGAAAATCATGTAGTTCAGAGGCACAGGGGAATTTATACTGAGAATCTACAGAGCAATAAAAAAGAAAACAGAGAAAGGTCCCCTACAAAATTCATAAAAATTTTCCTTTATAGCTCAGGCATAACTAGGATGTCTTCCAACTATAATTACTTCACAACAACCTGCCATTAAGTCCTGTAGAGAACAATCATGGAGAAAATATGATCTAGATACAGATCTAGATGCAATGATATCTAATCTTCTGTGTCAAATAATGCCTGGAGAGGAAGGAAATGGTGCCATTAAGCCATTCTGACTAGGTAGATGGATCAAAAAAAAGGGTAGTGGAGTGTCCCTCTTGTTCTGCACTCATTCTAGGTTGGTCAGATTCACAAGATAACCCTAGTTTTCCATCATTTTGGCTCATGAATTAGCAAGTCAATGAGTTAAACTAAAATTGTAAGCAGGACGAGCCACGTGGGCCAATAATTTCTTTCCTTTCTACCACCTCGCAAGGTCTTCCTGAGTTGACCACCTCTTTCATTATTGGCCGCACCATCTTCTTTAAAAAATCTTGACCGTAATGTTATACTAACCGTGAGCCACACATCGCCAAGGCGCTATGTTGCTATGCATATCCTCCAAGCAATTTCCCATAGTGAGATAGCGCCCATCATAGATCCAGACTGATCTGACGATTGTGAAGACTCGTCGTATTACTGTGCTATCTCCTTTTAAAAAAAATGAAAACTTGGGCCCACGAACCACTCAGCACACCTGGCATCTTCATCTTGGCGTGACCTGGCCCCACTGATCCACGTGGCACAATGGCGCTATGTCGCTATGGGTAATATCCTCACAGCTTTCCATAGCGAGATAGCGCCCACCGTTATTTTTTGAGATCTGGCAGTGAGCAAGATGGATCCAACCTATCAGTATACCAACCAATAAGAAACTGGCCACCTGCCAACCTATCTGACAAATCCTCGTTTGCGGCTTGCCAAATGAAGTAGGATCCACATTCTACACAGTCATACCTTAGCCAATAAAAAAAATTGACCAACTGCCAATGCATGCCAAATTTCATCACTGATATTCGACGGAGCATACTTGGGACCCGCCTTCCTTTTGATGTTGCTACAATATCACTTTCCGTCTGGGCACTATGTCATTAATAGCGAGGAACACAAATTTTTTGATAGTGCCATAGTGCCCTCCGGGGATCTATCAAAACTTGATGTTGGAGAAACAACAAGAAAAAGGGAGGACCCATTAGCCACGCTGCCAAAAGGCATTATGTCGCTATGACAAAACAACATGCAACTTCCCATAGTGAGATAGCACCGACTGTGGATATTTCTCGATCTAACGATGGGGACTTGCAGGCTCGCAAAAACATTAAAATGTGTAGGGAAGAAATATCATAAGGTATTTTGTGCCCCTTTTGAATATTTGGATATTTAAAACCTGTGAACGTTACTACGTTGAATTCAAATGTGGTGATTCTGGCAGGAAGGCAAAAATGACCAACAAATCTGGCGACCCAAAGGGGATGCAAGCTAACTATACGTAGACCAATGACCTAAAGCATCCATTGGGCTACAAAGTCATAAAAAAAATGTAGATTATAAGCACTGTGAAACCCTTACCCTACCTTTGAGAGGAAAAACCTAAAACCCTTGTCTCTGCAACTGGAACCAGAGACAAAACCTTCTTTCTGCAAGCACAAAACTTTGAGAAAATTGGCTATCTCATAGAGAGATAGCTGTGCTCGTACACTTCTTGGAAAATAGGGAACTAATAGGAAACAAAAATACTCTAACTATGCATAGAACCTCAACCCCTATCAGAAACACGGCTTGAGATAGATCCCATTGACTGGGATGGGAAAAATTTCACCGCCAGGCTTACTTAATTGGAAAGCATTGGCCTGCTTGCAATTGAAAATCAGATAGGGACCACTCCATAATGCATCAAACTTTGAGTTTCTTCCTAGTTTTTCTCTATCTACATCCCATTTCAGAACCAAATCTCCCTCTCGAAAGATTCTGACCCTAGCCCTCCTGTCAAAACTCTTTTTTACTTACTGTTGGTGTGTCTCTAGGGTATTCATGGCTTTACTTATCTTCTCTTCCAACTCTATCAACTCTTCCATTCTTACTGTCATGGAATCATCTTCAATCAACTCCAGCTGATGAGCTAGCTCTAGGGATGAGAACTCCAATGAAATTGGAAGCCTTGCTTCTCTGCCATAGACTAACACAAATGGTGAATTCCCTATTGACCTTTTAGGCATTATTCTGTCAGCCCATAGTGCAGTCTTTAGTTTTTATGCCAATACCTCTGGTTATCTTCTATTGTCCTTTTCATGATCCTAATCAAGTTCTTATTGGAGGACTTAGCCAAAACATTACCCTGAGGATAGTAATTTGAGGATGTGCTCAAATAGATATTATGATCCACTGCCCATGCACAAATTTGAGCTCCAACAAAAGACTTTGCATTATCTAAAATAATGGTTGAAGGGGCACCAAACTTGGTCACAATTCCATCAAGGAACTCAACAACTGAAGATTCAGTGGCATCCTTCAATGCAACTGCCTCTGTCCATTAAGTGAAGTAATCTGTAGCAACTAAAATCCATTTGTGACCTGAATTAGGAGGATTAATAGGGCCTATGAAATCCAATCCCCATTGGGCAAAAAGCTGGTCCACCTGAATGGGATGAAGGGGAAGAGCTACAAGCTTCTGTTTACCAAAGAAGAAAGCACATTTTTCACACTTCCTCACATACCTATGACAATCATGAAATAGGGATGGCCAATAATAACCAGCCCTCATGATCTTCATTGCAGTTGTCCTTGCTGAGAAATGACCACCATCAGGACCATCATGAAGTTCTTTGATCATTCTTTCATCCTGGTCTGTATCAAGGCATCTTAATAGGGCTCCATTAAAATCTTTTCTAAAGAGGACACCATCAACTATGACATAAGGAATTGACTGTAATCTATACTATCTTCTTTTAGTTCTATCTAATCCTTGAGGGTATCCATTTCCTAATAAGAAATTCATCATATCATCCATCCAACTCCTTGGATTGCTATTTCTTACCTCTTGTTGCTCTGTCAGTATCATAGCAGCTTCCTCATCAGGTTCTTGAGATGATAACATCTGTTTACACAACCCCCTCCCTCTTACCAGCTTGGTAATCTGAATGTCAATATCAAATTCCATCACTTTAGTAATCTAGCCAGCTCTTTTCTCACTAATATCTCTACTCAAAAAAAAATCCTTTACATTGGCATGGGGTACTAACAAATGAATCTTATTATGAGATATGAGGTGTCTAAATTTCTTTAAAGCTTTGATGACTACAAGGGCTTGCTTCTCTACATAGTTGTATTTATCTTCATATTCTTTAAGCCCTTCACTAAAGAAAGCTATGGGTTGCTCCTCACCTTTATCATTTCTTTGAGTCAGGATAGCAGAAATGCTTGACTCACCACCTAGGATATAAAGGATGAAATCTTTCTCAAAATTTGGATTCATGAGAGTAGGGGCCAAAGCTATGGCTACCTTGATCTCTTCAAAAATTTCCTTCCCTTCCTTGGTCCATGAAAAGACCATACCTTTCTTGAGCATAGTTGTAAGAGCTTTCACCATGGTAGCAAGATTTGGAATAAATCTTCTCACAAAATTTATCCTCCCTAGGAAACTTTGCAACCCTTTCTTGTGTTTAGGAAGAGGGAGGGTAGGTATTGCTTTTGTTCTCTCTGGATCAATGGTTAAGCCATCCTCAGATACAATATGTCCTAATAATTTTCCTTGGTTAGTAGCAAAGACACACTTGCTTGGGTTAAGGGAAAACCCAAACTCTCTGCATCTTAGGAATACCTATCTTAGATGATCAAAATGATCTTCTACATCCTTTGAATACACAGTGATATCATCAAGGTAAACTAAGACAAACTTGTCAATCAATCTTTTAAAGGCCATCTCCATTGCCTTCTAAAATGTAGCACTTGCATTGGTTAGCCCAAATGGCATCTTATAATAAGCATAGGTACCCCATTTAGTGGTAAATGCAGTCTTGTACGTATCAAACTCTTTAACCAGCACTTGATTCTAGCCAAAAAATCCATCAAGAAATGAAAATCTCTTTGAACCACTGACCTTGGACAAAATCTACTCCATAGAAGGGAGAGGATGGTGATCTTTAAGGGAAGCTTGGTTAAGATCCCTAAAGTCCACACACAATCTAATTTCTCCATTCTTCTTTCCAACAGGGACAAGGTTTGCTACCCATGATGAGTGCTTGATAGGGAAAATTGTGTGTGCCTCAATCAATTTGGATAGCTCCTTTCTCATTAAGGGTTTAATCTTGGGATTCACTGGCCTCTACTTTTGTCTTACTGATTTTCCATTATCAACTAAATCTATAGTATGCTGAAATAACTTTGGGTCAAAACCCTTTAAATCATCATATGTCCAGGAAAATATATCATTAAATTTTTGACATAGATGAATAAAGTTCTCTTACTCAATTTCAGAACATACCTTACCCATGTTCAAGGATTTTCCATCAGCAACCATGACTGGAATATGATCATCTTCATTAGTAGCAAGTTTCATGTCTCTACCTCTTGCTTGGTCATTAGGATTGAAAACACTCTCTAAGGTAATGAGACCCTTAGGCAATTTGTTAGAAATGAGATTAATGATTTGATCACCATACTGATCCTATAGTCTTAACTAGTTTTAACCTGAAAATTTTGCTTCATTCTGCAAGAAGCTGACAATTTTCTCATTAGATTCAAAAACCTACCAATGGATGTTGTTATCAAGAATAGCAGGCCTTACTACCACTTTGATTTTTTTCTCCTTCTTTTCTTCAAGATTCCTTGGTACATCATAAGATGCACCTATTGCTGCAAGTCTATCAGCATGTCTGTTTTCTTTTCTAGGGATGCTTTGAATATTAAATGCATTAAAACCCTCAAGCAAATCCCATACCCTATGTTTATAAGACTTGAGCAAACCATTCTTGGTGATATTATGATTTCTCACTTGATTGACCACCAACTCACTGTCTCCATAAACTCTTAAAGGTTGAATTCCTCTTTTTTGAGCAAGTAGGAGACCTTGAATGAAGGATTCGTACTCAGCCACATTATTAGTGCAATTGAATTGGAGCCTAAAGGAGAAATATTACCTTACTTGTGCAGGAGAAATTAACATCACACCAACCCATGATCCATTTTTATTCCTTGATCCATCAAAGTACATACTCCATATCCCACTCATATCTTCTTTAGTCTCCACAAGATTGGGAACTAGAGCATCTTTCTCCAATATACAATATGTACTAAGACCTATCTCAAAGGTTTTTGGCATAAGATTGAATTGATACACATTAGCCCATTCATCCAAGAAAAAATTAGGTGTCTCTGCTAGGGGAGTGGTAGGCTCATTCACTATGTCATTCTCATTCATCTCTAGAATAGGGAAATTCATATTGATGGGGTTGGGGGTGTAAGATTCAGTATGATGGAGGGCTTGAGGCTCTGCTCTAATTGAAGCATTGGCTCCATGTCTCATTTAAAAGAAATATATGACCAATCAGAAGATATGAAACCACCTATTTGGCAGTAAAGTCTCTTGACAAATAGATGGAAAAATATGGCTTGACCTCAGTAATAGATATAGCTTGGGTTACAGTACAACTAGGGCATGCATGTAAGGCCATCTCCACATTCCTCAGGATCCCTACAGTCTTGATAGTACTACCATCCAACTGTAATACATCCCTAACAATGGGCTCATATTTTATTCCCAAAGCATCAACAACACACCTAGGCATCACTGAACTGCTAGCCCCTGAATCAATCATGCAATTATGGACTAGTCTGCACCCTATAATTAGAGAAACATAGAATGGAGGAGGTCTAACCTTTTTAATTGTTTCTACCTCCCTTGATGGTTGTACTAGGCTTGTGGCACTTTTCATGCTGATTGTTTGATCCTTTGGTTCAATTCTTTCCAATTCTTGCTACAACAACCTCTTTTGCATGGGTATAGTAGCAACAGCATCCCACATGGAGATATTCACATTTGTCTTCTTCATTTGCTCTACCACACTGAATGGCATAGTAGGTGTTTTGGTAGAACCCTTGGGAGCTGCAATTGTATGAGGTTGAGATGGAATAACCTAAGGATCACTTGCATCCTTTTTGCCTTTACTGCTAAAAGGTACTTGATTGATTATTTGCTGCTTGCTCATGAGATATTGCATTTGAAGTTGAGGCCTTCTTGGGAGGAGGAGGGACAACATCTTCCACAACTCTTTTTTTGCTTCTAGTGTTATGAGCAATGGAATCCTGGTTTACATTACAATGCTACTCCATCTGATGATTCATAAAAGAGAAATCGCCCTATCTTTGCATATCTGAAGCATCTTTAAATTGTTCCTCCTTGTATGATTGTTTTGCTGTAGGTTCTTGGACTGTCAAAGCCATAAAAGATTCAGCCTTCTGACACATACAATAGGCATAGGAGTAGTTACAGGAGGGACAAAAATCTTGATCTTGAGCCATATTGTTTTGAGGGACTATGGCCCTACTTTGGTTTACATTTGAGGTTGAAGGATGGCCACCCTGCCTACTCTGATCAAAATAATTGTTCCAATGATTGGGATTTGGAGGCCTACCACTGCTTGGAGTTTGATATTGCAATTGATGAGGCTTACTACCTTGAGCTTGTTGTCTTTCTAAAGTCACCACCTTGTTGCTTACTTTCTGCATCATAAAGGAGTTATCCTCCAGCTTCTTCCCATAATCTTGCAATCTTTTCTCTAGGTTCTTTTCTCTTTTATCCATGTTCTGCATCAGAGATTGCACATCTCTTTGATTTCATCTATCCCATTTGAAGATGTGGAAGCTTGAGGGACTGGGACAAGGGATTGTGATGTAGAAGTTGTGGGAAGAAGAGTCATTACTGATTGATGATTTGGAACATCAGGGAAGAAAGGCATAGGAGGCCTTGGGGCTAGCTTATCTCCTTGTATTAGGATGTTCTCTAATTTTATTGCTATGTCATAAGCATTAGGCAAGGTATCTCCTCCCATAGTTTGGATTGTAGTGGCAATATCACTGTTAAAAGCTCTAAGGTAATGCAAGAAGGCATTACCAGGGGTAGGCTTCACTGAAGTAGGTATTCTATCCTATGTCTTTTGAAATCTATAATTAAAATCAGTCATACATTCATGGGGGGCTCTTTTTATAGTAGTCAACTACTCTAAAAGTGACAAATTATCACTTTTACCCTCAAAATGTTTGCACAATCTTGCTCCTAATCCATCCCAATCTGTTATAGAACCATGAGCTAAACCTCTATACCATTGTAGTTCTTTTCCTTTCAAGGATGAGGCTAGGAGCCTAACTGCAACATCATCCTCTGTAATACCATGGATATTGCAGACATTTGCAACCTCTTGAATGTGTTCAGAGGGGGAGATAGAAGTTTCACCAGTAAACTCTGGTATACTTTTGAGGGTAGCTACCAGTATGTCATGTCTTTGGGCTAATAAGAGAGGGCTCCCACCATTAAAGGTGGCAAAAGTATAAGCTCTAGGCAATGCCATATAGACAAGTGATCTATTGATATGTATTGATGGTAGGCTAGGCTGAGATCTAACAGCAGGAGGAGTAGAGATAGATCTTGTAGGTGTATTTGTTACTATTGCACTCCTAACTAGTGATAAATATATTCTAGTCTTCCTTCTTCTAGGGTTTGAAAATGAAAGCTCTTGATATTGAAACTTACCTCTAGAAGATGCCCTTGTTTCAGCTCTGGGCATAAATCACTGCAACTTTGGTCTGACACTAGATATGTATTTGAAGCTTAGAATTGCCAAGTACTTTGAAGAATGAGCCTCTTGAAGGCTTAAACACCGAAGCTAGTACTATCTCCTTAGTATTGATCTTGAAATCTTCCCTTTTGACACTAGTAGGCTTGAAATTTTCTAAAAAGTTGTCCCACCGGGCATGCCAAAAACTATTGTCACTGAGGTTTGCACCCTTGTCCAAAGCCTATGCATGAGGACAACCTAGTGAAACATGGAAACAACCTCCAAGCTATGGGACTTGAACTGTGAGGTTGAGTCTCCGAAGAAGGACGGCTTCCTCTTACTATTAGGATGCACCTAACTACTCTTGGAGAGGAAAAGGGAGAAGGAGAGCATCAAAGAAAATCTATCTAATCTAATCTAAAGAGGTGATGCACCAAAATAGAGTGTTTGGACCAAACTCTATCCATAAATGCACTATTGAACCAGAATGAAACTAAGGATATACACATTCAGACTTGCTTTAATCTAATAATCACATGCAGATCAGAAGAACGAGATGAATGTCACAAGGAAAGAGAGATTCACTTATATTATCATTCATAGGCCAAGGAGATATAGTCATGCAGATCATAGATCTCTACAAAACACCAGTAAGAGGTAAAGAGTTCTTGCACTTTCATACCAATGGCTGAAAGAGATAAGGCAGAAAATCATGTAGTTCAGAGGCACATGGGAATTTACACTAAGAATTTGCAGAGCAATAACAGAGAAAACAGAGAAAGGTCCCCTAAAAAATTCATAAAAATTTTCCTTTATAGCTTAGGCATAACTGGGATGTCCTTCAACTGTAATTACTTCACAACAAGCTGTCATTAAGTCTTGCAGAGAATAATCTTGGAGAAAATCTGATCTAGATACAGATCTAGATGCAATGATATCTAATCTTCTGTGTCAAATAATGCCTTGAGAGGATGGAAACGGTGCCATTAAGCCATTCTAACTAGGTAGATTGATCAAAAAAAGGGTAGTGGAGTGTCCCTCTCATTCTGCACTCATTTTGGGTTGGTCAGATTCGCAAGATAACCCTAGTTTTCCATCATTTTGGCTCGTGAATCAGTAATTCAATGAGTCAAACTGAAACTGCAAGCAGGATGAGCCACGTGGGCCAATAATTTCTTTCCTTTCTGCCACCTTGCAAGGTCTTCTTGAGTTGACCAGCTCTTTCATTACTAACCGCGCCATCTTCTTTAAAAATCCTGACCGCAATGTTATACTAACCGTCGGCCACATGTCGTCGAGTTGCTATGTCATTATGCGTATCCTCCAAGAAATTTCCCATAGTGAGATAGCACCCACTGTGGATCCAAACTGATTTGATGATCGTGAAGACTCATCGTATTACTACGCTATCTCATTTTTAAAAAATTGAAAACTTGGGCCCACGAACCACTCAGCACACCTGGCATCTTCATCTTGGCGTGACCTGGCCCCATTGATCCATGTGGTACAATGGAACTATGTCGCTATGGGTAATATCCTCACAGCTTTCCATAGCGAGATAGTGCGCACCGTTGATTTTCCAAGATCTGGTGGCGAGCAAGATGGATCTGACTTATCAGTATACCAACCAATAAGAAATTGGCCACGTGCCAACCTACCTGACAAATCCTCGTTTGCGGCCTGCCAAATGAAGCACGAACCACGTTCTACACAGTCATACCTTAGCCAATAAAAAAAAATTGACCAACTGCCAATGCGTGCCAAATTTCATCACTGATATATGACGGGGCATACTTGGGACCCACCTTCCTTTTGATGTTGCCGCAGTATCACTTTTCGTCTGGGCGCTATGTCACTAACGGCAAGGAACACTAATTTTCTAATAGCACCATAGCGCCCTCTGGGGATCTATCAAAACTTGACACCAGAGAAACAACAAGAAAAAGGGAGGAACCACTGGCCACATGGCCAAAAGGTGCTATGTCGCTATGGCAAAATAACGTGCAACTTCCCATAGCGAGATAGTGCCAACTGTGGATATTTCTCGATCTGACGATGGGGACTTGTGAGCCTGCAGAAACATTACAATGCGCAGGGAAGACATATCATAAGGTTAGCATAAGGTATTTTTTTCCCCTTTTGAATATTTGGATATTTAAAACTTGTGAACGTTACTATGTTGAATTCAAATGTGGTGATTCTGGCGAGAAGGCAAAAATGACCAATAGCACCTAAACCCCAAAATGACACAACTTTGAAAGAAAAAAGAAACAAAACCCAAACAAAAAGACTCGACTCAAAGAAAAGTAACACCTAACTAGAAAGACTAAAAAGACTAAGAAAAACAAAAACAAAAATAAAAAATAAACAAAAGTTATCTACAAAAAAACTTGAATAAAAAGAATGTGGAGTAGTGTCAGTAGATTTCTTGTGATGTGCAATACTAATGAACCACCCCATATAGTCCTAAGAAAAGTTTACTTGTCTTTGTACTTAGAAAAATAAAATTTGGACAATCTTGGTTCAAAGTCCAAGCACAAATCACACAAAATCAGAAGCTATGGTAACTCTTTATGACCATGATTAATCCACAAACAAGTTCTCTTACCTTTAGCATCATATTCAAATTGAAAATCATCAAATTGAGAGAGATAATGGGAAAATATCACCTGATCTAGGGAGTTCCCCACCATAGGGGTACACTCACACATTGTAATCTCTCCTTCTAGTGGTCTTATCTCATGGTACACAACTCCATGCACACATGGAAACACTTTAGGTTCCTTTCAAATTACAAGATTCATTACTATCATCAATCAAAATGTTTTCTCCCTCATGTCCCAAAGAAGCCTATTCAAAATCATACTTTCCCTCCATTGCATTCTCCCAAGATAACAATAAATTAGGACAACTTTCTTCTGAATGGAACCCAAATGGATGGATTCTACATGACTCAGTTATTGCATGGTTTGATATATGTGTACAATACCCACAAATAGATATTTCCTTAATCAAGCATGAGACCAAATTGAGCACTCTATCCATCTCTTCTAATGACAAATCTTGTTTTGAGGGAGGTATCATAACATTATCCAATGGGGAATCAATATCATAGTAGGAAGAATTGGTATCTTCTTCCCGATGCTTTTTGATCAAACATCTTACCAACCAAGATCTTCTACATTTCCATCACTTTTTGCAACTTCATGGAGTTTTGGAACTTCAAGATTTTTCGCATCCTAAAAATTTCTTGGCATGTCCACACTTATTGAAACATCAACACTAGGAATAATTTCTTCATTGAATGGGAACATAAACTCCTCTTGATCATCTTCATCATTTTGCCGTCCTGCAGAGTTATCATATGATTCAAACACCATTGTACTAAATTACAAAGGTTGTTCCTCCATGTTTTGGGGAGGCTAATTTGAATCATCATTGTGCACATATCCATTTTCACTTGGACTCATACCTGTAATACCATTATTCTCATTGTTGATATTATCATAGGGGCCATATTGTTTTCTGCTTTGATTTTGAGAATAACTGTCCTGGGCAACAAGTTGTCTTGGATGATTGCCTTATTTTCTTGAGGAATTCAACTTTATTCTCACAATTCCATTGGATAAAAGAGACATCATCTCCTTCATGGCCTTAAACTCTCTAGCCATATTGTTTTCTTCTTCAGTAGATGCAACTGCCTTTTTCTTAAAGAAAGCAGTTTTTTGGGACTCATACCCTGAGTATGTAATTGTTAGCGTTGGAGTAGCCATAACCTACTTTTTGAATGTAACAACCTCTTTGTAGACCTTTTCAATGGTATCAATGTCTCTAGGTGGGAGCCTTCTTAGAAAAATAGAAGTTAATGAATCCATTGTTCCAAAATACATCTGGATGATAGCCTTTTGTGGTATAATGTAAGGAAACTCCATCCTTTGATACATAGAAATGATTAAACTATGAAATAGTCTTGTGGGGATCCCTCTTAATTGAGATGAACTAATGATATAGGATAGTTGGATCAATATAGATCTTGAATTGTTCTAGAAACTTGCTCTCAAAAGAGTTCCAATCCCTTATTGATGTTGGTGGCATATTGAGGTACCAATTGAATGCCATTTTCCCCAAAGTGTAAGGGAAAAGTCAACATACCACATCCATATGCTGGATTTGTTTTCTATTGTAGATCTCTTTGAAAATTTTAATATGATCTTATATTATTCATGATTCTCCATAGATGAACTGTGGGCAAAAATTTTCAAGATTTTTGGGCAAGTCATGTAATGGTCCAGTTAGGTTCAAAGGTGAACTTTGGGCATTGAAGAAAGACATGGTGCATAATGATGGGAATGTTTGAAGTAGAATGTAAAGTGAATGATGATAATGGAATGTGTAATGCGAATGGGTGGAGTTCTTGGTATCCCTTTATCATTGTGATGCTTGTGAAAATAACTGAGTTCTAGGAACTTTTGTATATTCTGGAAAAGTGCACCTTTGAAGAAGAACACTTTCTCAAAATAGCACATCAGTGCACTTGCACACCAGTGCACCTCCAAAAATTTCACAGACTTAGTTTTTTTTTTCCCCAAACTTGTAGAATTTTCAAACAGCAACTTGGGTTTTTCAAGCTGAATGGTTTTTAGGCCCTTCTTTTAGTGCTACTTTTATTGAGCTATCATTTTGCACAATGCTTAATGGCAGGAATCCTCTCGAACTCCTCTCTTGAAAAGCTAATCCGAGGATCAACTCCAAGGTTCAGGGTGATCTTGCAACCTACTAGAATCTGCTCAGTTGAAGATAAATGTGAATGTTCATGAGGAGGCCTTTGCTAGTTCGAACCAATTCTAGATCAAATAACCAACCTGCTTTCTATTTCAAAATTAACCACAAAAGAGATATGTTTTTTTTGGTATTTTCTATTTTTATGATGAATGCAATCTAATAATGCAACTATATGAATTTCTAATTTAACCAAGGGGTTAGTAAAACAAATAATGAAGATAGGGTAACAAGAAGTTTAAGAAAATAACATGAAAGGAAAATTCCTAATGGACATAAGCTACGAAAACAACATGTCTATGACTTAAGCCTTTGAAAGGATTGGTAGGTAACCAATGAAAATAGGAGCATCACTTCCTTAATTCCACTGATGCAATCGTTGATGGGAAGCAACCATAAGATGTTTCACTTTTCATCAAATTGCAAGGCCACAGAAAGTGTACTCATGTGAGATAGAAAGTTATTCAGGAACAAAATGGGTGATCTCTTCGCGAACTAGATACATTAGTAGAATTTGTAAAACCGTAGCAAACAACAAAATTAAAAGACCACACAATCAGAAATAATGCAATAAACTTTTGGCTCAATCACAATTCTATGAACATATATTCACAAAAATATGACACACTTACGCAAGAATCACTACACTCCAAATGCAAGCACCAAAAGCATATATTATTACAAAAATAATGGTGGCCCCAATTACATATTACAATGGAGTATTTATAAGAAATTTTCTCCTCAATTTGTGTTGAAAGTGAGAGATATCTTCATGTAATAATATGCTTTTAATTTAATATAACAAACTAATTATATACAAACTAAGAATCTAACTAGTTCTTAGTAGGATTCCATCCATTTTATATTCATTAATTGGATGCATGAGCCTTTACATATCTTAAAACAAAGAAAGCGTGAGAAAATAAGAAAGAGATAAACATTAGTCGATGTAGGAGTTTCCAGAAGTGCCAAAAATAGAAGCTCCATCTTCACTAGGCATCCATAGGAGTTAAACTGTTGTTAGAATGCATTTCTAATGCATGGAAAGCTCTAAATTTGAAATTGGTAGTTAACTGTTGGCGCACCTCTAAATTTTCAAAATCTTCCAGAACACCACTGAAAAAACACACTTGCGCACCTCAAAAGAAGCACATTTTATCAAAATAGTGCACCAGCGCACCTCAAAAGAAGCATATTTTCTCAAAATAGTGCACCTACACACCTGTGTACCTGTGCACCTTGATGAAATTTGTGTGAGGTGCTCAATTCACCAAAAAATCAAAGTTCTCAGTTTTGAAAATGGTTTATGGGTTTTTCTTAAATGGGTTTTTCTTAAATGGGTTTTTAGATCACTTTTATGTACTTGTTTTGCCCCTTTTTGATGATTTAAACTCTCCTTATAGCCAAACACTTTCATACATTTGAACTCCTTCTACTTCTTCTATCTGGAATTCCAAGGCACTTGTGTTGAATCTTGTCATTAATAATTGCATAAGATGGAGAACCTGTGTTGGTTCATGTGTCCAACCTTTGTATCTTTGATCTCTTTCTTCTCTCCAACTATCTGATTCTTTTGAATCCAAGATCAGGTGATCCAGATTATCCAGAATGATTAAACGTTTGAAACTTTTTCACAAGATTTTCTAGGCATTTTTACATGGCTTTTTCAGAGGTCTTCTGCTAAAAATTTCAAGTTGAAACTTTCATTGGTCCCTAAAATTAGGTAGTCAAAGGTTGGGCAGTCAAAGGCTCCCTATTTAAGGGATTGGAATTAGATTTTTAGTTCTTCTTTCCAACAATGTAAACGGTTTTGAATTTCGAGCTCTAGGTCAAAAGTTATGACCCTGACAAGTTGAGGATGCCCTTTTATCTACACAAAATGCCAACATTAATCCAGAGAGTTGAAAATACTTAATTAAGACAAATCCTAATATGCACATGAATAACCTAGAAATCCTAATCTTCCCTAAAACACCAAAAAATTGATTTTATGACCCTTATATGCAAAAAGAATGCGCACCTGGCGCACCTCGGAGGTGCACCTAGTGCACATTTACCTTGTAAAGTTTTTCAACTATGGGGTGCATAGCAGCACACCTCAAGGGGTTTGTTGATGTGCACCCTATATCATACTTAGTTTCACAAAAGGTAAACTAAAGGTTCGAAGGTGCACCTGGTGTGAATTTACCTTGTAAAGTTTTTTAACTATGGGGTTTGCAACAGCGCACCTCAAGGGGTTCGCTAATGTGCACCCTATATCATACTTAGCTTCACAAAAGTTAAACTAAAGGTGTGCAACAACGCACCTAATTAGGTGCGCTACTGCGCACCTTTGTGTGATGCTTATGCTTAAAGTTCTTAAGTTTTTAATGGTTTTGCATAGGAAAAAAGAGCGCAGTTGTGCACCTTTTGGTGTGTAAAATGCCTCCCACTTTACTATTTTTAGCACACTAGCACACCTAAGGAGGTGTGCCAGGTGCACATTTTTCTTTGCAAAAGATGACTTAGCTTCTCAGATGATGATTTCTAAAATCTAGGTTTTCAAACTGAGACCCATATTTCACCAAAAACACTAGACAAAACCCTGAAAAAGACTCCAACCCTAGACTGTGGTTCTAGAAAGCTAAAAAAGAAATTAGGGGGTCCCCATTTCTAAGTGAAATGGGGCATGTGTTTTGAAACCACAATAGTCCATTCAAATTCAATCCTAATTAATTATAATTTGGGTAAATCATCCTCCTAATCCATATGTGCTAGGTTATTCACCCAAAGTAGTGGGCACCTCTATGGCAATGTTGGTTTATGCCTATTGCAAAAATTCTATCTTATCATCTCTCTTTTAGACAGGTGAGTGCTTTTACTATCCTAGTTTGGTACTAACATTTCTTAGGGTTGTCCTATCAAATAGTACCTTTTTTTTCATGTCGGTTACAACAAGATATCAAGTAGATCAAGGAGAGCAACCTCAAGTAGTCTTTAACCAATTACCCTTAGTTCAAACTCACCAAAGATGTAAGGGAAAATAAGTCATATTTGATCAATCACCTAGGAGCAACTTAGAAGTTTGGTTTGATCCCAAGAGTAACATTAGTGAGTTGAGTACACTCTTAACACCTTCTCACTCAAATATGGATATGAGTTATATGATGACTCGACAAGAGAGGAAAGAAATGGATAAATGCCTTGATGACATATTTGAAAAACATCAAGATACTATTTTTTTTGGCAATTCCTCTCATAAAAATCAATCAATCTCACTCCTTATCTCAACTAGATATTTGGATGCACACCTAAGGGCTAAAAGAGATAAGAGACAAGCCTATCAAGAAGAACCATCACAACATGAAAACCAAGATGATGAACCTCATAGCACTCATGTGAATGCAACATATACTAATAACTTGTTTAGATATTCATGATCAAGTTCATTGGTCAAGACACCTTCAAGATACATGAGTAACAAACTTAAGAGACTCGAGCCTGAAAAGAAAGCCTTCGTGGAGGAACAAGCTATGAAGGTAGAGAAATTTAAATGTAGTGGAAGAGGAAAGATGAGCTTTGTTATAAATAAAAAGGATAAATTTCCAAGAGGAACAAGATAGACTCTTTTCTCAACAACATAATGGTCAATTTAACAACATGCATGTTGGTGGTGGAAACAACTCTCCTCCATTCACCCCTCCTAAGACTCCACGAAGTGGAAGAGATTCAAGAAAACCTTCACCATCTCTTAGCCCTAGAGGAAGAGGGGCTTCAAGACATGATCATTATAGGAGACCAACACCTCCTAGGATTTCAAAACAACCTTTCCAACATGCTCACCATGGTTCACAGTATGGAGGAGGTAGTTCACATTTTGACCATAACTCTCAAGATTCCATGACAATGCAACAAAATTCTTCTTTCCAAGAGTGTGTGGAGAAGTATATATATTAAAAAAAAGATGTATTCTTAAAGAATTTAATTGATAAAGGCACTAAATTTCCCTACAACTATTATGTTGACAAAAAAATTAAGAGGCAAGATCGATCTTTGGAAGAATGATTTAATCAAGTAAAGAGTACAATGGACAAGTTCATGGCACCTAAGGGTTCCTTCTCACTTGATTTGATTTGTCCTAACCACTTTGATAATAGTGTTGATATGAAAGACTTTCCTAGAAAGGTTGGGATCCCCTAATATGACAAGTATGATGGGAATGGGGATCCAAGTGATCATGTGTGTTAGTTTTATACCATGAGCTTTGAATTTCATCACAAAGACTTGTATCTTATGAGATTGTTTCCAATGAGTTTAAAGGTTCAAGCAATGGAATGGTTCACAAACATAACTCCTCCTGTTAAATCTTTCAAAGAGCTCGTTCAGAGATTTTTTCAACACTTTTCATATAACCTTTCAAGATCTGTCACCCTATTGAACTTGTGTAACACAAAGCAAAATCAAGGAGAATCCTTTGTCACTTTCTTGCAAATATGGAGACAACAATGCTCTCTAGAACTATCCTTGAAAAAGAGAAGATTGAAATCATTATTAGCAACATGATTCCCAAAATGTGATATCAAGTTAAGAAGATGTTTTTTGATTCTTTTGACATGATGGTTCAAACAACATTTAGAATTAAGGATGTTTTGAAAGAACAGGGAATTTTGGCCAAACATAGAAACAATAACAACAATGGTCAAAGTAACAACAATAAAGATAAAGGAAAGAATTCATATTGGAATAGAAATAAACAAATGGTCAATGACAGATTTGTGGACTCCTCCAAATCTAATGATCAAGGTGTCCTTCATTTGGTTAGTGTTAATCAACAAGGAAGTAAGCCAAGATACCAAGATAGGCCAAAGGGAGAAAGGCGATATTTTGCAACATTTGGTGAATCATATGATGAGATATTGACAAAGCTTATTGCTTGTAACTTGGTACATTCTTTTGATCCCTCAAAGTTCAATATGCCTGAGGTTAAGTCATGGTGGTGGGGTGAGAAGCCTATCGCAAATTTCACAGTGGCACTAGACATAATGTTGAAAAATGTGGGAAACTCAAGCATATCATTCAAGATCTTATTGAGAATGGTAAGCTTCAAGTGGATGGATTGAATACTAATGTTGATCACAAGGCCTTCAAAGAACCTTTTCCCAAGTATGATAAGGGGGAAACCTCTAAACCTAAGAATGGTAAAGTTGAGATCAATTAGACCTACATGAATGCATAGAATGTTGTTAACATGCTTGAAGTAGTAGAACAGAATGTCAACATGATGAGAACTAAAGATCCTCATGGTCATAGTCTAGACATGGACTCTCCTCCTATCTTTGATGAAAAACCCATCTTGGTGCTAAGGGGTCCTCACTCTAGAGTTTCATCTCAAAGTCTCAATGTTGTCACATGAAGTCAAGGTCCCTTTGTCATTAGTAGACCCAATTCAAGTCAACCAAGTAAGCTAAAGCAAGCGACATCTAAGAATGTTACCTCAAAACTAGCAGTCAATCCTCAATCAAACTATAGCCTTGTCAATCAATTGCAAAGAACCCTAGCTTAGATTTTGATCTTTGAGCTCTTAGAGTTGTTACCAAGACATAAGAAAGTCCTTGAAGATGCTTTACGCACAATGAATGTTCCCAATGATTTGGATGTTGATCAATTCCAAAACATGGTTAATCATATCGCTAACCCTTATTAACTCACCTTTTTAGAGGAAGATGATAAATCTTTGAGCCACCCACATAATCTTGCTCTCCATATTGAAGTCATGATTCACAAAACCTATGTTAGGCATGTGTTGATAGATGGGGGTGCTGGGCTTAATAGTTGGGCTTAATGTCATAGATACCAAAAGAAAGATCATTATCAAAGCCTATGATGAGGCAAAAAGAAGTTCAAAGGGGTTGGTCATCCTTCCTGTTAGGATTGGCCCTGTTCAAAAAGATATTTTATTTCAAATAGTTGACATTGGTCCCCTTATGTACAATATATTACTCGATAGATCATGGATTCATGATATGCAAGCAGTGCCATCTACCTATCATCAATGTGTTAAATTCCCTTACAACAGAACATATATTTGTACACTTGGGGATAATACTCTATCTATCATCTCAATTTCAGTGAGTACTCATATTCCCCTCAATAGAGAAGCAAATGATTTTGATGCAGCTTTAGCTAAATGTAGAGACAAGTTCAAATCAATAGACCTTGGCATGGGAGGGTATCAATTCAACTTCCTTGCAACATTACCAATTTTACCTAGGTCTTATGGAAAACCTTCACAAGAAATGAGAGCTTCTTCTTCAGCTATGACATTATTTGACACATTTGTATAGTCATCAGTGCCTATTCAAGATGAGAAAGAAGACATAGTTGTTAGAGACTAGATTTATAGAGAAGAGAAATATATGCACAATGAGAACTTCTCTCCCTCTCCTATGGCCTATGGAAAAGGGTATACATTTTTCAAATATATGGGCTATTTGGGACATGGCCCTCTAAGTCATAGATTGGATGCTAGAGTTGAACCCCTTGATCTTGTTCTTTTTGGACGCAATTCTAAGGAGGAGGTTGGCCTAGGATTTGCAACTCATAATAAGAACACTACTCCTATTCTTGAGAAGTTGAATATTGAAGATGAACTAGAATATGTACCTAATTTGGAAAATCAGCACAATATGTGTGAAGATTAGGCTCCTTCCACTAGTCTCCTTTGGGAAAATTTAGATACTGCAGTCATTCATGAGACAGTTACAATTGTGGAGCAAAATGAATCAAGTTTAGATATTTTAATAGAAAGAGAATGTGTTACCCTTGATGATATTCAAGCTTCCACATCAATGTTTCCCAAGCCTTCTTGGTGTAAGTACCCTAGTACAAGTTCAGAAACAAGTTCACGTGAGTATGAATGGGATCCTTCTTGGAGCCTTCCACAGTTGATGTGGAATTTGATGTCATCCACTCTTATAGTTCTTAGTGAGGTAGTTGACGAGTCACGTGTAGGATTAGAAGATTTGAACTCACATGTTGCCTTAGTGGATGATTCTTCTCTTGTTGGGACAAATCTTGATTTGGGTAGCTTAGGAAGTTACTTAATGGACTTTGACTTTTTGGTCACCAGAGATGAAACCATTCACATTCACAACCTTGAACTAGTCACTAACTTACCCCTTGTTCACCCTAACCTTATTGATTGGTCCCAATGCTATCAAGAACCTAAGCTCTTAACATTTCAAAGTGACTATGAGATAGCCTGTTACTTGAATGTCAGTGAACCCATAGTTTCTCCCACCAGTGAACCAACTACCAGCATGAAAGAGCCAAACATCAAGTATCTTATTCGAAAAATAAAAAGAAAAGCAAAGAACAAGAATAAGAGTTATGATGGCAAAAATCACTATGTGGCCATGTTAGAACCAAAAAAAAGTAAAAAGAAGGGACATATCCAAGGGTGAAAAGCTCTCTAAGGCACCTAAGGATGAGGTACTTGATGTTAGTGTTTTTTTTAAATTTCCTAGTGGGTTATTTATTTTTCCCTATATTACTAGATTTTTCTTACATTTTTAATAATCTCGCTTAGGTTAATAAAGCATGTCTTATGAGGTGAGTGGTTGTGAGGTGTCACCTTGCTACATGTGAGCATCCATTAGCTATCTTAGGAAGATACTTTTCTATCTTTAGTCTGATAGATGGTTTCTCCTCATTGGTCAGTGTTGCCACCTCCTCTATCTTCCTAGTCTATATAAGAATGCTACCTAGCTTGTATTTGTGATCTATTGATTTTGCATCCTCTTAATGCTATTTTGCTTCTAGAATTTGCATTACTCTCTTGGAGACTAACTCTATGTTGCTATTTTGATTTTGTATCATTTGCATTCATAGTTTAGATATCTATTCTTTGCACTAGTTTTTTGGGTTATTAATCTTTTCAAATTCTAACATGATATCAAAACCATTCTATGGGCAAGAGTAAATTTTAGTTTCCTTATCTGAGAGATTTAGGGGGGTTAATAAATCTTATTGTAGGTTTTTGGAAAACCCAGTATGCTCTTCTCTTGCATCTTCGGATGATCTTGAGAATAAAAAAAGATTGATAAAAATGTTTTTAATCTCTAGGGTTTACACATGTGTTTTATGAAATCTAGGTGATTGCAACATTTTTGGTTATACTGGCAATATTTATGGTTGTTCCAACCTGTCCAAGAGGCTTGAGAAAGTCAGATTTAGCTTTCATTTCACTGAGATCAAAGATTGTCATACAAGTTGTGAAACTGGGGTTTCAATCTCAAATCGGACAACCAACTTGCATATTTATTGTTTCAAATCATTATTGCAAGTTCCAACATGCCATTGATTGACTTATCTAGCTAATTCAACCTTTACATGACATATTTTGGTTGTTGGGGTCATTTTTTATTGCTAAAGGTATCTAATTTACACTAGAGCTGCATCTTTTGTACATCAGCAAGAAAAATGCCTCTTAGGTTTTGTTGACAGCATAGAAAAACCATCTGGGTATCTTTTAGTTTTTGCATGCAATCTATATATTTTTCAAAATTGAACGTGGAAAGCTATAGTCATACCCCTCTCTGTTGCCAGCCACAGATTTGGACATAATTTTCAAATGCCTCGTTCTTGCTCATATGGACTCCAATTATGATGATTCTTGTTATGATCTTAGCTTTTTTTTGTGCTATTTCCACTAGTGTAGTCATTTTTTGATTTTCATGCATAAATTTTTTAGAAATTGCAAATTCTCAATCATGACTTTGCACAGTTCTTGTTTTAGGAACTTCGGAGGATCATAAATTTCTCATACGACCTTGTATCGAGGCAATTCTTTTTTTTAAAGGGCATAATTTTTCGAGTAGATCGTAGTGGTGTTATTTATTTCTCTAAGTATTGTGCCAAAGTTGCATTTTCAACATATGCTCTTCATGAGGGTTTTGTAATGCATTGAAATCAAGACCACTTAGTATTTCTTGCTAGTGGTAGTTGTATATGCACTAATATAATGTGCAAAATCTTTTTTTTTTTGGGGGGTTTCTTTGATTGAGTAAAATGAGAGGGCATTGTTTTGGCTGGGTTCTCTTCTTTTTTAGCATTTCTTCATCATGGATCAAACAAATATGCCCATCCTAACTCCATATAATTACTTTGAGGAAATCACACATGAAAATTCACTTAAGAAAAGATGGGTTAAATAGGATAACTATGGGACTTGAAACTAAATCTGATAAAAATGAAGATAAGCCCAAGTGGTTTAACAAATGTGATGAGGCATATGGAACATTGTGTTTGTCTATTTCTCCTGATTTTCTATTTCACATTGAGTCTTTGGATACACCAAATGAAATATGGACAAAGCTATAAACACTATTTGGCACACAAGATTCAATCAGGGTCATATGTTGGAAAATGAACTAATTAGTATGTTGGAAAATGAACTAATTAGTTTAAGTCTAGGCAATTTCAACACAATTTGGAATTTCTTCACTAAATTGAAATCACTAAGGCTACAGTTAAAATAGTGTGGAATTGAAAAGGAAGATGAAAATTTGATTCTTAGTATCCTCTCTAAGCTAAGTTCATAATATTCTATGTTTGTCTCTACCTTCTATGCTACTAAGGGTGCACTTGGTACTCAATTCACCATGCCATCTTTAGATGATTTTTTTGTCAATCTCACTCGGGAATAGGACAAGCTAATCTAGATGGGAACTCTTAAGTCCTCTAAGTCACGTGCCTTGGCTACCAACCAAGGCACAAAAGAACAAAAAGGACAAAGTAGTAACAACAATAGTAAGGATAAGAAACAAAAGAATAGCAAGGAGAAGAAATATCAAATATCGGTTGCTTCAAAAGAAACTATTGATACCCCATCTTCCAAGGGTGATAAGCCTAAGAAAGAAAGGTTCCAATGTGCCTATTGTAAAAGACTTGGTCATGATGAACATAAATGTTTGAAGAAACAAATTGATCACTTGACACACATTCTTGCCAAGAATAATATCAGTTTTCCCGAGTCTATCAAACAAATTTCTAATAAAGGGTCTAACAAGGCAAAAGGAAACAACAAAGGGAAAAGAAAGGGCAAATCCATTGTTGCAGTTACTTCTTCACCATCCACTTGGGTTCTTGATTCAGGTGCTTCGCACCACATGGCTTCATCTAAGGAAGAACTTGCATCTTTGGAGCAATGTACTATGCCTTCTATTTTGATGGATGATGACACTCCTATTGAGGTGTGTGGGAGAGGGTCTGTTGATGTGAGGGATAGCACATTCCATGATGTTCTTTTTGTGCCATCATTATCAACTAATCTCGTATTAGTATATCGAATCACTCACACATGTTCAGGCAAGCGAGTTGAGTTCACTCCTAATTCAGTGGAGATACATGAGTTGCACAGTGGTTCTACAATTGCAATTGGGAGAGAAGATCATCAATCATGACTCTATTTGTTTTCTCACTTTGTTCCTGATCCTCGTTCAACTATTTTTCTCACTCACTCTAATGATGTGAGTAAATTATGGCATGAATGGTTTCACCATCTTAACTTCCACTACTTGAATCAGCTCAACCAACAGAGCATGGTCACAAGGTTAACTTCAGTTCAATTTTCAGGTAGGGTTTGCCAAGGTTACATTCTTGGTAAGCATCCTAAGGAAAAGTTTGACAAAATCATGGAGAGCTTCGTAGCTACTAAAGTTAGTTCACAATGATTTGGCTGGTCCATTTCAGCATCCTTCTTTCAGTAGGGCCCAATATGTCCTCAGATTCATTGATGACTTTTCTCGATACACTTGGGTGTACCTTCTCAAACAAAAGCTAGAGGTATTTGATCATTTTTAGGACTTCAAAACTTTTGTAGAGAAGTAATCTGGGAAATTCATCAAAGTTTTGCACACTAACAATGGTGGTGATAGTTCAGTTTGAGAAATTTTGCACTTCAAAAGGGATTGATTTGTAGCATTTAGTTCCATATAATCCTTAGCAGAATGGTGTTGTAGAATGGAATAATAGATCCTTGAAGGAAATAGAAAATTGCATAATTCACTCTAGATCTCTTGCACCACAGTATTGGATAAAGGCCATTAATTGTGCTTGTTATATCCAGAACCATGTTCCTCACCAAGCCTTGAAGGGAGTTACTCCTTTTGAAGCTTGGAGTAGTCAAAAACCATCAATTAAGCACTTTTGAGTTTTTGGCTCTCCTGCATGGGCCCACATTCCTATAGAGAAATGCAAGGCCTTGGATTCGCACATTAGACCTTACATATTTTTAGGTTATCTTGATGGTGTGAAGGGTTATCAGTTGCTCCACCCTACTACACATGATTTTTTCATTGAGAGGAGTGTTTAGTTTGAGGAGTGATCTTCAAGCTCACTTTCTATCACTTCTCCAACTCCTTCTACTTTGACATTGGAGTCACTTGGAATATATGATAGATCTTTTGATGAGTTAGATTCACCTAAGTAGTCCTCTACCTCCACTTCCAATGCAGAGAGTGATTCAGAGGACTCGCCTCCTTCCTCTCCTAGTCATCATTCAAAGGTTGATGATTCCCTTCCAGATTCTCCATCTTTTGGTCCACTTTGGGCAAGACAGACCTTACATTCTGTAAGTAATTGGGTTGGGGATCCATCAAAAAATAGGTGGACTTGTTCATAGTTCCAAGATGCTCCACATGTCTTCATTGCTACTACTTCAGATCCACAGTCCTTTCATAAGGCTTTTGGTATTCCTGAGTGGGATACAACTATGCAGGAAGAGTATAGTTCCTTGATGAGGAACCACACTTGGGATCTTGTCCCTCTTCCTAACAGAAGAAAACTTGTTCAATGTAACTGGGTCTATTGGATAAAATTTGTAGCAGATGGGTCAGATGACAAGCATAAGGCTCACTTGGTCACTACAAGATTCTCCCAGGTTCCTAGGATTGACTACTCTGAGACTTTTGTGCCAATTACTTGAATAAATTCCATTCAACTTGTTCTTGTCATTGTTGTAGCTAATCATTGGGAACTACATTAGATGGATGTGAAGAGTGATTTTCTTCATGGTGACCTTCATGAGGAGATCTACATGGAGGATCCATAGGGCTTCCTTCACGATTCTTCTTTTGTGTGTTGTCTTTAAAAGTCTTTCTATGGCCTCAAACAGGCTCCTTGGGCCTGGTATGTCAAGATGGACTCCTTCCTTCTATCGATTGGGTTCAGTCAATGTCATTTTGATCCTAATGTCTATATTTTTCAATAGGGTGATTCACTCTTATTTTTGGTTTGACTTGTTGATTGTAGGAAGTTCCTCACCCACCATTAAGGTTGTCAAAGCTACACTTCATGATAGTTTTTTGATGACTAACTTGGGCTTGTTGCATTACTTTCTTGGGATTGAGATCTTTCAGTCTCCTTTTGGGATCACCATCACACAGTCCAATTATGCTCTAGCTTTACTCTTGAGGTTTCATATGGCTGACTGTAAGCTTACTCTGACTCCCTTCTTTTCTAGAGTTGAACTTGAGGCTCACTGTTCTTCTCCACTTGTTGATGGCACTTTGTATTGATAACTTGTTGGGAGTCTCATTTATCTGACTCATACAAGACCCATCATCTCATATGTTGTTGTTAGATTGTGGTGACTGATCAAGAAAGTACTATACATACTTCATAAATTTTTTAGGGCCAACATGTAATTACTAATTATAATCCTAAAGTGGTAAAAATACTTGTATAAAAGGAGCTTAGGGTTAGGGATAGTTATATAGTTGTGAAGCAAAATTGGTTCTTGCGACAATATTGAGCTGTACCAGATTACAAATTGTAATTACCAGATTGTAATAATATCAAACTTGCTATTTGGTGGATGTAGCCTAGGGATTGGGTGAACCATGTTAAATCTTGGTGTCTTGTGTTCTTTTTTGTGTGATCTATTATTTTCTAATATTGGTTATATTTGCATGTAATTGTTATTTCTATCTATGGTTTAATCCTAACAAATGGTATCAGAGAAAGGTTGTTTTTTTTAGTTATCCTCTATAGGAAAGTCTCACAGTTAAGTGGGAGTCTCATGGTTGAGTTGGAGTGAAGGAAGACGAGGGTAAGCTAAGGGTTAACAGGTTTAACAGGAAAAATTTCTAGTTATGGAAGATGCAAATGGAAGACTATCTTTATCAGAAGGATTTATGAAAGGCGTTGGAAGGAAAAACCAAGAATCAAGGATCTATATCAAATGACTAATGGGATCTTTTAGACAGAAAGGCACTTGGAAGCATTCGATTATGCCTAGCACCATTAATGGCATTTAATATTACAAAAGTGAAGACGACAGAAGAATTGATGCAAACCCTAGAGAAACTATATGAAAAGCCCTCTGCTTCAAACAAGGTGTTTCTCATGAAGTGTTTATTTAATATGAAAATGGCAGAAGGTGGATCTCTTACAGATCATTTAAATGAGTTTAATACTATCACTAGTCAATTATCTTCTGTCAGTGTCAATTTTGATGAAGAAATTAGGCCTCTCTTGATTTTGTGTTATTTTCCTGAAAGTTGGAATGGCTTGGTAATGGTTGTGAGTAATTATGTTCCTGGATATAGTACCCTAAAATATGATGATGTGATTGGTGTTGTTTTGAGTGAGGAAACTCATAGAAAAACTTGAGATGGATCTACATCAGGAAGTGCTTTGAATGCACAAAGCAAGGGCAGAATAACTATGAGAGGAAGTAATTCCAGAAATCATGAGAAATCAAGAGTAAAGTCAAAGGGGAGGAGGTCTCAATTGAGAGGACGGAATGACTAGTGGTACTGTGGGAAACCAGGGCACAAAAAGAAAGATTGTTGGAATTGAAAGAAAAATGAAGGAGATAAACTAGATAGAGACAAGGAGGCAAATGTGGCAAGTAAAAAATCTGAAGAGGATACTTTGCTTCTGTCTTTAGAAAGTGTTGATGATTCATGGATTTTAGATTATGGTGCTTCATTTCATGCTACATCTCATAGAGGTTATTTCATTGATTATGTCTAAGGGGATTTTGGACTTGTTTATTTGGGGGATAATGAACCCTGTCAGATTGTTTGAAAGGGAAAAGTTAAGATTAAGTTGCAGAATGGGAATCATTGGCTACTACATGAGGTAAGACATGTTCCAAGGCTTAGTAGGAATTTAATTTCAGTAAGGCAACTCGGTGATGAGGGTTGTGTAGTTTTTTTAATGATAAAAATTGGAAGGTTTTAAAAGGTTCCCTTGTAGTAGCAAAAGGTGTGAAAGTACGCACCTTATATCTTTGTATAGGTCATATTGTTCCTTCTACTTTAATTGTTTCAAAGAAAAATTAATGTTTAGGAATAGTTGTTGCAATTGAGTAGGGAGAACAAATAGTTGATGTAAATTCAGATATAGTGTTGTGGTACAACAAACTTGGGCACATGAGCGAGAAAGGTATGAAAGTACTTCATTCAAAGAAAGTTTTACCAAGTCTAAAATGTGTTAATATGGATTTCTATGAAAGTTGTGTGTATGGAAAACCAAAGAGAGTGAGTTTTGTGAAGACTAGGAAGGAAAACAAAAAGGAGAAATTAGAGCTTGTTCATATAGATGCATTGGGACTGGCTCAAATATCTTCCCTTGGTGGCTCTCATTATTATGTTACATTTATTGATGACGCAACTAGAAAAGTATGGATTTGTTTCCTTAGACAGAAATCTAATGTATTTCAAACTTTTAAGAAATGGAAATGCTTGGTTGAAAATGAGACTGGTAAGAAATTAAAATGTCTCAGATCTGATAATGGTGGTGAGTATTGTAGTCATGAATTTGAATATTATTGCTTCACTAATGGTATTCGTAGACAGAAAACTATTCCAAGGACTCCACAGGAAAATGGAGTGGCTAAACACATGAACATGACTATAATGGAGCGCACAAGGAGCATGAGGTTGCATGTTGGGTTGCCTTTACACATGTGGGAGGAGGCTGTCAATACAGCTATATATTTGATTAATAGAGGTCCCTCTACTCCTTTAGGTTGTGGTATTCCAGAGGAAGCATGGACTGGTAAGAAGGTGAGTTATTCTTTTCTCAAAACCTTCGGTTGTGAAGCATTTGCTCACATAGATTCAGAAAATAGAACCAAGCTAGAAGCTAAGTCAAAAAAATGTATCTTTGTTGGATATGGCATTAATGAATTTTGTTATAGGCTTTGTGATTTTGAAAATCATAAAATTGTAAGAAGTAGGCATGTCATATTCAATGAGAAAGTGTTGTACAAAGATCTATTGCAGCAACATGAGAAGAAAGAAGATGATTATGTAGTGCTAGATGATACTCCAAAAGCTAATGTTCCAGCCATTCCTCATGATGTGTAACACCCGCAACAACAAATACCACACACACCAGTAAATGTTAGATGGTCAACAAGAAAAATTAGACCTCCAAAAAATTCTCTCCCTCTTTGTATTCTATTTTACTTACTGATGCTAGTGAACCTGAATGTTATGATGAAGCTATGTAGGTGGATATTAAGATTCAATGGGAGTCTGCAACGAAAGATGAAATGGACTCTTTGCTGAAGAATAAGATGTGGGATTTATGCCAGCTGCCTATAGGTAAAAGGGCTTTACAAAATAAGTGGGTTTATAGGTTAAAAGAGGAGGATGGAGGTAAGAAAAGATTTAAAGCTAGGTTAGTTGTAAAAGGATTTGCACAAAAAAAGGGCATTGATTTTGATGAGATATTTTCTCCTGTCGTTAAAATGACTTCTATCCATGCTATTTTAAGTCTTGTGGCTTTTGAAGATTTTCATTTAGAGTAGCTTGATGTTAAAACAACCTTTCTTCATGGTGATTTGGATGAAGAGATATATATGACTCAGCCATGGGGATTTGAGGTCAAAGGTAAGGAGAACTTATTGTGCAAATTAAAGAAAAGTTTATATGGCTTGAAGCAAGCGCCTCGACAATGGTATCTGAAATTTGACAAGTTTATGCATGAGCATGGATACAATAGGTGTTATTCATATCATTGTGTTTATTTTAAGAGGTTGGATAATGACAACTACATTATTTTATGCTTATATGTTGATGATAAGCTTGTAGCTGGGTCTAACATGGATCACATTAAGGGGCTGAAATGCCAGTTAGCACATGTATTTTCTATGAAGGATTTGGGGGCAGCAAAAAAAATCCTTGGTATGAAGATTTACAAAGATAGGAAGAACAGAAAATTGATGCTATCTCAAGCTAAATATGTTGAGAAGGTGTTGCAACATTTCTCTATGGAGAATGATGAAGTTGTCAGCACACCTTTACCTAGTCATTTGAAGTTGATTAAGGAGATGTGTCCCAAGACACAAGAAGATGAGGATAAGATTTCCAAGGTACCCTATGCTTAGGCTATAGGAAGCTTGATGTATATTATGGTATGTACCAGGCCAGATATTGCACATGTAGTGGGAGTTGTTAGCAGGTATATGAGTCATCCAGGAATTGAGCATTGGAATGTAGTCAAATGGATTCTCAGATATTTGAGAGGAACATCTAATAAGTGTTTACACTTTGGGGGCTCTACTACTAATTTATAGGGCTATGTTGACTTAGATTTGGTAGGGGATATTGATACTAGGCGAAGTACTATAGGTTATGTCTTTATTATTGGTGGGGAAGCCGTGGGCTAGGTTTCTAGGTTACAAAAGATTAATGCTCTATCCACTACAGAGGCAGAGTATGTTGCTACTATAGAGGTAGCCAAGGAGATGATATGGCTTCAGTTCTTCTTGGAAGAATTGGGACATCTTCAGAAGGATAATTATTTGTTTGTAGATAGTTAGAGTGTCATTCATATTGCAAAGAATTCAGCTCTGCATTGAAAAATGAAACACATACAGTTGCGGTACCATTCATTCGATCTATTTTGGAGGATGGACAGTCAAAGCTAGACAAGATACATACAAATAAAAATCCAACAAATATTTTTACCAAGGTAGTGACAAGGGAGAATTTGAATTCCTCTTTAGCTTCGGTTGGTCTTCTAGACTAAACAAGAATAAAAGAACAACAGGGTCTAGGGTGGTTTGAGTGGGAGCCTCATGGAGTAGTGGCATAGCTACAGGATTAGTCTCCAACTGGGAGATTATTTTTAAGTGTGGAGCCTAATCAGTCCCCAAGTGGGAGATTATTGTTTAGTGTGGAGCCTAATTAGTCCCCAAGTGGGAGATTGTTAGATTGTGGTGACTGATTAGGAAAGTACTGTACATACTTCATAAATTCTTTGGGGCTCAAGGCATAAAAAAAATTGTGCCCTATTTTATCAGGATTTTGAATCGACATGTAATTATTAATTATAACCCTAAAGTGGTAAAAATACTTGTATAAAAAGAGCTTAGGGTTAGGGATTGTTATATAGTTGTGATGCAAAATTGGTTCTTGTGGTGGTATTGAGTTGTAAGGAATTACAGATTGTAATTAGGTTGTAATTACTGGATCATAATAATATCGGACTTGCTATTTGGTGGATGTAGCCCAGGGATTGGGTGAACCACGTTAAATCTTGGTGTCTTGTGTTCTTTTCTATTTGATCTATTATTTTCTAATATTGGTTATATTTGCATGTCTTCAAATATTACTCAAATGAGGAGTCTTTAGGGATGTCTTCAATCCATAAGAAGATTTATTTTAAAGTTGGCAGATAGAGCTCAACCTTTTAACAAGAGCTTACATAAAGGAGTAAAATGTGTATGGAATGAGGATTATCAAATCAGCATAGATCAAATCAAGAAGTTGTTGGAAAATCCTCCAATTTTAATGCCTCCTATCCTAGGGAAACCACTTATCCTATACATTTCAGCAACAAAATCTTCCTTAGGGGCTTTACTAGCTCAACTTGATGAACATGGGAAAGAAAGAGCAATATACTACATTAGTTGTACTCTTGTTTCATATGAGGTCAACTACACTAGTATTGAGAAAGCTTTCTTGGTGGTTGTGTTTGCTTCCCAAAAGTTGTGACATTACATGCTTGCGAACACTATATGCTTCATAGAAAAAATAGATCCACTCAAGTATTTACTGGCTAAGTCATAACTTGCTAAATGGATGATGATCCTTTTAGAGTTTGACATTGAGTACATTGAGCGTAAAGCAATCAAAGGACAAGCCATAGTAGATCAATTGGTTGATTTCCCAATACAAGATAATCCACCTATTCAAGTTGATTTCCTAGATAAGCACATCATGTATATGACTAGAAGAATGTGGAAGATGTTCTTTGATGGATCCTTTATGTAACATGGTTGGGAAGCTAGTGTGTTTTATTTTTCTCCTCATGGGTACACGATTCCTAAGTCTTACAAGTTATTATTCCCATGTACAAACAAAATTGTTGAGTATGAAGCTTTAACAAATGGACTTAAGATGGCCATAGAATGGATAATCACATAGTTACACATCTATGGGGATTCACAACTGATAATCAACCAAGTCAATGATGAATATTTAACAAAAAATGAGAAACTAGTACCTTACAAGAAAATGGTTGATTTCTTGAGATGATATTTCACATTTTTTATGCTTCAAAAAATCCCTAGAGCAAAAAAAACAAAGCAGTTGATGCCATGGCTACATTTGCTTCACTTCTTCAATTAAGTGACATGAATCCAAATTTGAATTCCTGGTGGAAGAGCTACATCACCCTATCTATGATTCCCAAGAAAGTCATGTTATTTGCACCCTTGTTGGTCATAATTCATCATGTTATGGTGTCATTTATTCATACCTTCATAATGGTATTATATCCAAAACTTTTAACCAATCTAAATGTAGAAACCTTATCTAAAATGCCTCTTGTCATTCCCTTATCTTTGGTGATTTGTATAGGAGGGGTCTAGATGGAATGCTTCTTAGATCCTTAGAAAAGGAAGAATCTGATCAAGTGTTAGTTGAAATCCATGAAGGCATTTGTGGGGGACATTCCAATGGTCTTTCCATGGCTCAAAGGTTGCTTAGGGAAGGATACTATTGACCCATGATGAATATTGACGTAGTAGCTTTTGAAAAGTCATGTGAAAAGTGTCAAAAACATGGTAACCTGATACATGCTCCAAGTAGGGAGCTCATTCCTTCTATTTCTCATTGGTTATTGCAATGTTGGGCCTTTGATCTTGCTGGGCAGATTCATTCCAACTCATCAAGTGGACACAAGTTTATTATCACTGCTACTGATTACTTTACTAAATGGGTAGAAGCTATACCACTTTCTCTTGCCTTATGCAAAGTAGTATCTCTATTCATTCTAAATCATAACATTTGTTGATATGGAGTGCCTTCTGAGATTATTACTAACAATGGAGGTCAATTCAAAAATAAAGGCCTTAAACAACTTTGCAAGAGATTCAAGATTAAACAACATTGGTCCTCCATTTACTTTCCACAAGAAATGGGTCAAGCAAAAGCATCAAATAAAGCTATCCTAAAGATCTTGCATAGGAGAGTTACTAAAAGTGGTAGAGATTTGTATTTATAGATAAATTTGACTTTGTGGGCTTATAGAATGAGTATTCGTACTCCTACTGGGCCTACTCCTTTTGCTCTCACATATGGTGCTAAAGCATTGTTACCTTTAGAGGTTGAGATTCCTTCACTTAGAGTTTCTCTCAAAGGTTTAGTTACAGATGAAGACTACCATGCCATGAGACTTTAACAATAAGAACTTCTAGATGAGAAACATAAAGCATCATTTGACCATATAAGGTTTATCAAAAGCGCATGTCCAAAGCCCTCAACAAAAAATGTTCACCCTAGAGAATTCCATATGGGAGATCTTTTCCTATGTGAAAACCATAAGAATCAACAATAGAGAGATCAAAAGGGAAAATTTGAACCTAATTGACTTAGACCTTACATCATTACAACAGCTTTTAGATCCGATGCGTATTTACTATCTACAGAAGAGGGAGAGCAACTCCCTAATCCTATCAATGTCTTGCACCTGAGGAATTTTTATCCATGATGTCCAAGGGCATCCTTTGTATATATTTATTGATCCTGAAAAAATCCAAAAAATGATATATTGTAAAAAAATTAAAAATTGGAAAATGTCCTAAAAAAATTATCATCTTAATGAAAACCTAGCAATAGGTGCTTTGATGTATCTCCAAAAAAATGTATACATTCAAAAAAAAAATAATGGAAAAAAATTGTAATAAAATCCAAGTGGTGAAAACCTGGAAATAGGCGCTACTTGAGGCCTTTGTACTCGTATTTCTTAGCGCATGTCCTTGACACTTAGCCTTTCTCCATCATTCTGTGTCCTTGTTTCCTTGGTTTGGAATTGATTTTTGTCTTTTTCTAGGGGGCATAAGTGTGTTAAATTTGGTCTCTTGGATGTGTTAGTCTTTAGGACACCTCGTAAATAGTGTTTTTCAAGACCACCCCAACTGTATTTTTTAATACAACCCCTGACATCGAGTGTTTTTCAACACTTATTGGTTTGGTCTTACCCAATTTTGTCACATGATCTTACCTACTTGCAAGAATTTGGTCCTTATCCTCGAAATTCAATATCAACTAACACACTTAGATTTTTAAACACAACACTTAATGCTTGAGTTATGTCATGATCTTTTCTTTGTGTGCTAACTATTATTGATTTTGGTTGAGTGTCCTTGTCTAATAAGTCTCTTGAGGATGTCATGGACTAGGGGACTTGGGGCATTAGGCATATTTTTCTTTGCTTTTTTCTTGTGGGTTTGGTCTTGAAACTCTAGAGTGTCTCTTGTTGTCTCCTTGAAACACTTAGGATATTTGAGGCATCATACTTGACTATTTTTGCACAACCATTCTTATGGTCATCCTTGCATCTATGCTTTGATGTGAGCATGGTTTTACTACATTAAATTGGGTAAGCTAACATCAGAGTTATCTTTACCTTTATGTCTTTGATGCTTATGTTAAAATATTTTTTCATTCCAATCTGATATAAATCACATTCATATCTTCATAGTTACCCTTGTGACTAGTGATGATTGTGTGATTTTTTGATGTCCATTAATAATGGCCCAATGATGAAAATAAGTTCCATAACATTCTCTAATGAATGATGAATAGAAAATCCCATGTTATAGTTGCTCTATTGCAAGTACACCTTTGTATTTTCATGTAGCTTGCATTATTAGACTTCATTTTTAGGTTTCATTATGAGTTTGAGAGGGTTTTCCTCCATCTTTCTTGTGGACTTTTAATCAACTATGGTCATGTCTTGATCTTCATTTCCTTATCTTCTTTTGTGATCGCCACTGAAATTTTCTATCTTAAACAGTTGACTGATTTTGAGACATTCTCTTTCTTGAGGCAAATTCTCTTTCTTCTTTCCATTTCTTTCCACCTCTTCCAAACTTTTGCCTTCCATTTGCTTTCACCCCACTACTTTTCTTCTAATTCAACTCTTGGAGATAATCTTCATGCTTAATGATCTACCTTGGTTTTGTGATCCTTATATTTTAAATCTTACATCAAGAACATTATCTTTAGTTTGATTTGATCAAATTTATCAATTTATTGTTTCTCCTCTATTTCATTTCGATTTGGATCACAAGGGGGAAGTACCTATTGAACTCGAATCCTTGATTCAACTTTATCAATCTTTGTTCCGCCTGGGATAGCCTTATCTTTGCCAAGACAAAATTGCTATCAAAAATTCTATTCTTTGTCTTGATGTGTTCCTAAGTTGACCACGTATCTGTGTTGTTTTGTGATCCCAAATCAACCTCACACTTCAATTGCATTCTTTGACTACATGTGTTCTCAAAATGATAACACATTAGTCAAAGAGGGGCAAATGTATGCACCCTAAAATGGTCACCTAGACTATGGGCCCCAGTTCTTCAATTTATCAATTTCCTGAATCAATGCATTGCAATATTTTATTGAATCAATTTAAATCATTTTCCTTGATCAAATTATAATTAATTTAATTATTTCAATATTTCCTAAGATTTGATCATTTCATCAATAATCTTATTTAATTAAAAGAAAATCTATCTTTTAATTAAATACTTTTATCTTATTTAATTAAAATATTTCTTTTTATTAAATAATCTTATCTTATTTAATTAAAAGAAAACATCCTTTTAAATAAATAAATAATCTTATTTAATTGAAAGAAAATCTCTCTTTTTATTAAATAGTTTTATCTTATTTAATTAAAATCTTTCTTTTTATTAAATTATCTTATCTTATTTAATTAAAAGAAAAAAAACCTTTTAAATAAATAAAATAATCTTATTTAATTAAAGAATTTTTTTTCTTTTAATTAAATAGTTTTATCTTATTTAATTAAAATCTCCCTTTTAATTAAATAATCTTATCTTATTTAATTAAAAGAAAATCCCTCTTTTAATTAAATAAATAAATCCCCATTTAAAACTCTCTTTTTTATTACAAAAGGAAATAAATCAAATAAATCAACTAAAGATTCTTTTTTTTGTACGTATCTCTAAGTGGTGAGCTTTTTCCTCTTACTTGTCTTTTTAGGGATTTATCCCACATTTCTCTTGAGAATGCATTCCTCTCCATAGTTTCCTTTACAATGAGCCCTCTACTTCTCATTTAGATAGATGTTAGTTGCTATAGTATTGTTATGTTGCAGGTTTGGAGAGCGATTTTAGAGAGGGAGTTTGAGCCTTAGAGTTTAGACATTGGAGCTTCATTACAACTTCTCTCTTCTTGTCTTCTTCTCTCATGCATCCATGGCTTCCATTATCATGTTTCATCCTTGCATTTTCATATTATCTTAGATTCATATTTTCTTTCATAGATTAATCTTGCATTGTTATTTTCTTTCATACATTAGATTTCCTTTCTTGCATTGTTTTGCATTGTTATAATTTAGATTATCTTGCATCTTCATTTGCATGCATATTTTGATCTTCAAGTATCCCATTTTATGGTGTACTTGCATGGGCACAAACTAAGTCAAATTGAGGGCCTCCATTACAAACCCTTGCACTCCATGAATAGAGAGCTATGAGTCACCATTTGAGACCTCATTCTTGAGAAATCTTAGATATAATGACTCATAGAAGTCTCATGGAAGTGTCTCAACATTTCAGCACACAACAGACTACTTTGAAAGAATGAAGCTTCACCCAAGATTTTTGCAAAGATAAAATGTATTGATGTTACTATGATGAGTGTTAATTAAGGAGTTAATGTCCTTGAAGACACACTTAGTCAAGGAGATGTTGGAAATTTAAAATCCCTTGGTGCAACCTATGTTACCAGATTTGTTAGAACTCAAGATTGTACCTGCCCCAAACATGTCCAAATAAAGATACCACCCTAGCTATTCTCACCTACATCTAAGCTATAATGAGGATATCCACAATGCCCAGGGCACAACCTAGGTGTGCTAGCATGTACCAATCAATAAAAAATGTCTTGCATATTTTCTTTTCTAAAACATTTGTAAATTAAAAAATATTACATTACCATATCTGGGATTCTATGAAAAAAAGTATTTGAGAAAAACCCCAATTTTGGTGCCTTGTGAGTTTTAATGTCCTCATTATTTCCTATAGATAATGTATAAATCCACCTACCTAAGATTTAATTCCCCACAAAAAAAAAAACTAACAAAATGCTCAAAATAGCGACATTGTCTGCCATATGTTTGGGATGAAATACCCAAAAGAAGGAAGATAAATATCCAACAAGGAGCATAATATCAACATTGTTGCAAACCTTTCAAAGGATGTAATCACAAGCAAGGGAAACTCAACACAAACCTGCAAGAACCAAACAATGTTTATTAGAATAGGGCAATGATTTTACAACCAAAGATTGAATATGGCATAGATTTGAAAACATAAAATGTCCAAATACCTATGAAAAATTGCTCCCGCCCAGGGCAAATGGACCACTACAACCACTACTAAACACTGTGAAATGGCTCCTATTGAATGTTGTAGAACATTATGAAATGGCTCCTGTCAACTCCTATCAAATGTTGCAGAACACTACGAAATGGCTCCCCACATCAAACGTTGCATTTTTTTCCATCAATGAGCAGGAGTTCATATTTTGACCCCAAAATGATACCTACGCCTACAGACCCAACACAAATATGAAATTTAGCAAAGTGAGATTGAGAATTGGAATGGTCATTCCAAAAATTACTTTTTGGGGGATTAGATAAAAAATCATTTTGGGTTATAATGGGAATACACAATCCTATTCCCCATTCCTATTCTATGGACCAAATGAAGAATTAGAAAAACATATTCTAATTCTCCATTCCTATTAAGGTCATATTTCCACTACCAAACGGGCCCTAAAAGTATGCTCCCCAAAATGGTTTTTCATTTCCATGTTAGATAGAGATTAATTAGGATTGGTAATTGAATTTATTTCTAGTGATAAAATTCAAAAACTAATTTCATTTTAAATTTTAAAAAATAATAATTAAGAATTCTAAAAGCAAAATCCATTTGGTAGAAGATATACCAATTTATTGGAGTTAAGAAAGGATGAGTTGTGACAATTATCTATATATCTTTTCTTGCAAAGTGATTTTGTTGTGTCGGATTTATGGCCTAGGGCCAGATTTGTAGAGAAGGAATAAGTTGGATATTTCTACAAGAACTCTAATACATTATTTTTTCTATAAAAGCTTTGCTATAGTACCACTGCTACAGTATCGCTGCTATAGTGACGTTGCTACGTTGTCATCGCTATAGTGATTTTCTATATTAAATTGCTATAGTGATTTTCTACTAGAAAAAACATATTTTGGGAGCAATTCCAAGTTTTTATCTACTACATTTTGCCTTGTTTGAGAGTACATATTTAGGGCATTGGTAGGGTGTGTAAAATCTATTCTAATTTGATTTATATCAGAGTTTTATCATAATTTTTTGCACTAATGTCTTATTGATGTAGATGCATATTTTCCTATTTGTAATCACTATTATACAAAAACAATTGCATCTTCATTGTTAGATGTTTGATGTGTTCTTTGCAAGCATATTTATTTAAGTTTGGCATCTAGAAAGCAATCATAATTTATATGTGCAATATATCTCTTGCTTGCAAAGTGTTTGACAAAATGTCAAACAAGTGAATTAGAGAAGACTTTGTGTTTGATGAAGTTAAAACCTGTTGGGGTTATTACATTGGTATCAGAGCTTGCTTATAGAGTGTTTAACAAAATGTCAAACAACTGAATTATAAAAGAATTTGTTGTTTGTTGAAGTTAAAATCGATTGGGGTTATTACATTGGTATCAGAGCTAAATCTTGCCACCCTAAGGGTTTAGCAATCATAGGTAACCACCTAGGGTTGGCTCTTACAGATTTTACACTCACAAGCAAGCTTTGTTTTATAGGGAACAAGATTTTGACAGGCGACTAGACACCATGGTTGATAGGCAAGAGTGTAGCCCACCAAGAGACAATAGGAATGAGGATCAAGAAACAAGGGAATATTTCAAAGCAATGGTTATAGGAAAAGAGTGGATGACTTAGGCTTTGTAGGCATTCACCACCATGGTTGAGCACATGAACGCACAAGATAGACGAAATCAAGAACAAGAGGATAACACTAGTGCAGTTTGATCACCTAGAGCTCATAGAACTCTTTCTAGAATAATAGGCAGGTCCACATGTCCTACCTTTGTTAGAGAGGAACCAATATAGGAGCTAGTTGAGGAAGCTGAGGATGAGACATTTACATATACCCTTATGGTTGCTAATGATGAATGTGAATTATTGGCACTGCATGTATGGGAGAGAATGACTTCTGAGAGGTTTGTGAACCAAAGAAGAGAACATTATCATGTACTTAGACAGAATAGGAGACCTCATGGCTAGGATAATTAATTTAAGCGGGCTACAGGGAAGCTTTCCTTGACTACATTTGATGGGAGTAGTAGAATGACAACGCAAGCTTGGATTCACAAGCTTGATTCCTTCTTAGCATTGAGACCTATGACAAAAGTGGAGGCAATAAAATATGGCACACTACATGTAGAGGGAGTTGCACATGATTGGTGGTATCATGGGATGGTTACCCTTCAACATAACCAAGTGACTTCATATCAAGACTTCGTGGATAGGTTGGTAGAGAGGTTTTATAAGAAGGATCCAGAAGTCTACTTCAGGGAGTTGGCATAGTTGAAACAGATAGTTGAATTAGAGTATTTCATTAGTGACTTTCAGAGGCTATCTGTTATGGTGCCAGATATACCAGATAGGAGATTGGTTGTTTTGTTCACTAAGGGATTATCCAAACCATTGAAGAGTTGGGTAAAATCCTTTGCTCCATTCAATTTGCAAGAAGTGATTAAGAAGGCTAGAAGTATGGAACAAGAAGCCCCAGTAAATAAATTTCAGTCAAAGGGTGCATCATCTAGCAAAGACAAACCATTCTTCAAGAAACTTTAGAGGAATGAAAAAAAGGCTAAAAATAAAGATAAATCATTTGCTCCTTTGGATAGAGAGACATTGAATGATTTAAGGAAGAAAAAACTTTGTTTTTATTGCAAAGGACCTTATGACATGAACCATGACTATCCCTTGAGGCCAAAGGGGAAAGCAAACAAGGTTATGTGGGCACATTATGAGGATTTTGATTCTGAAAATTTAGACCAACAATCTGAAAATGAGGAATCAATTGAAGAAAAGGAAGGCATAAATGATATAGGTGATGAGAAGACTAATGGTAGACTTAAGGAGGCTCGTCTCACTAGTGTACAACAAGAGGTATCATTCAAGATGAGAGGGGTACTGGCTAGTCAGTGAGTTGTTACTTTGCTTGATACAAGCGCTACTCACAATTTTATTGATTCCAGATTGATTGAGAGGCATGGAATTTAGACAGAGCAATTTGAGGGTCTAAGAGTGAGGGTAGCTAATGGCTACATCCTTAAATGTGATAGGAAGATTACAGGTCTACCCCTAAAGGTCAACAACTTTGATTTCAAATCAGATTTTTATGTTGTTAACATGGGTGATAGATATTTATTTCTTGGCATGACATGGTTACATGATATAGGGGAGTTCACTCTCAATTTGATAGATATGGAGATGAGGTTTCAATTAGAAGGGAAGACCCATATACTTAAGGTCATTTTTGATAGCAGGTTTAGGATGATGTCTTGCAAACACATGGAGAGCTTGTTGAGATATGACCAAGTTGAGTGGACAACCCATTGCACTTTAATGCCATCACAGGGGTAGCAAAAATTAGAATATCACCCAAACATACATGAATTGAGAATTAAGCACTGCAAGGTTCCTAGTGAAATACCACCAGGTAGACCTCCAGATAGAGGTATTGAGCACATTATTGAGTTAGAGGAGGGTGCTAAACCAATCATGATCACACCCTACAAAAATCCAAAGAGATTGAAGGATAAGATAGAGAAAACCATCAAGGAACTACTTGCTGTGGGGCACATTAGACCAAGTAAGTTTCCTTTTGCTTCTTCTGTGGTTTTGGTGAAGAAGAAGGATGGTACTCTTAGGATGTGCATAGATTACAAGGTCTTGAACAAGAAGACTATCAAAAATAGGTATCCCATCCCATGAATTGATAAGTTATTAGATGAGCTACATGGAGTATGTTTCTTAACCAAAATTGATTTGAGATCAGGCTATCATCATATTTGAGTCCGAGAGCAGGATATAGAGAAGAAGGCATTTAGGTGTCATTGTGATCATTTTGAGTTTATAGTTATGCCATTTGGGCTAATTAATGCTCCAGCTACTTTTCAATCCATAATGAATAGGGTCTTTCAGCATCATCGTGAAATCCTAATGTATAGTAGGACATGGGATGATCATGTGTGACACTTGGACACTGTTTTGAGCATTTTGAGCAAGGAGTCCTTGTATGAAAAAGAATCGAAGTGTGATTTGGGATTATCAAAGTTATTATATCTGGGTCACATTATTAGTGCTCAAGGAGTACACATGGATCCTGAGAAGATTCGTGCTATTATTGAGTGGCCTACTCCAATGAACCTTACATAGTTGAGAGGATTTTTGGGGTTGTGTGGGTTCTATAGGAGATTTATTAGTGGATATTCCAGCATGCAACACCCTTGACAAACTTGATGAGAAAGGGGGCTTTCTTATGGACTCTTGAGGCACAATAATGTTTTGATAAATTCAAGGAGTTGATGACTTCTTGTCCAGTGCTAGCATTACCAAATTTTAGCAAACCTTTAGAGCTGCATTGTGATGCATCTGGTGAAGGTGTTGGTGCGATGCTTATGTAGGACAAGCACTTGATTGCTTATGAGAGTAGGAAGCTCAAGGGGCTTGAGAGGAGTTTCAACATTTATGATAAGGAAATGTTGGCCATAATGCATGCTTTAGCCAAATTTAGGTAGTATTCAGTGGGTAACAAATTCAGCATAAAAATTGACCGCAATAGCTTGAAACATTTCTTGGGGTGGAAAGATCTTAATGATAGGCAACAAAAATGGGTAAGTAAATTACATGCATATGATTTTGATATTACCTATTTCAAGGAGATACATAATATAGTAGCAGATGCCTTGTCATGAAGACTCCACTTGAGCTTGATGATAGATATATTAGAGGATTGGAGACATTTCATCCTTGTAGAGTATGCAAAGGATACATGGGCATCAGGATTCATAGATAGATTGATCTAGAATAGTGATTTCACCCTTTTGAATGAGACCATCATTTACAAAGGGTGCATTTATTTGGTGCCAAGGTCAAAGATGAAGAGGATGGTGTTGAGAGTTTATCATGACTCACCTATGGTAGGACATCCAAGTTTTTACAAAACCTACCAACAGATTCATGAGCGTTCTTCTTGGAAAGGGTTCAAAGCTAAGGTATTGCAATATGTTAGAGAGTGTCCTACTTGTCAGTAGGATAAATAGGAGTACTCTTATCCAACCAACTTACTTAAGCCACTTCCAATTCCTGACAAGAAGTGGGAGTGTTTATCCATGGATTTCATCACAGGGTTGTCAAGAGCCCAGGGTAGAGATTGTATATATATTGTTGTTGATCAGCTTACAAATTTTTCCCACTTCTTCCCAATGAACACTACATACAGTACAACATAGGTGGCAGATTTATTCTTCAGAGAGGTATTTAGGTTGCATGGTTTACCTTGGAGCATTGTCAGTGATAGGGATAGCAAGTTTATGAGTCACTTCTAGCAGGAGTTGTTCAGATTGTGCGGGAAAAAGCTCACTCTAAGTACTAGCTACCACCCCTAGATAGATGGTCAGACAAAGATAGTGAACAAATGGGTGGAGGGATACCTCAGGAATTACATAGCAAGGCAATAGAAGGCTTGGGTTAAGTGGATATATCTATGTAAATATTGTTATAATATTACCATTTCATGGATTTGTTGCTATCAGATAGTAGAGTGCTCGGTGTTGGAGACTTATTACAGGAGAGCCAAGACATTGTAAAGGCTCTTAAGGATAAAATTACTAAGGCATAGAATCAATAGAAGTAGTGTGCTAATCAGAAGAGGACTAGGCAGACTTTTGAGGTAGGTGATATGGTATATTTGATGTTGTAGCCTTACCGCTAGTCCACTCTCAAGAAGAGTGGTGCCGAAAAACTTAAACCACATTATTATGAGCCTTTTAAGGTGATCAAGAGAGTTGGAGAGGTGGCTTATGAGTTAGATTTGTTGGCAGAGAGAAAAGTCCATAATGTTTTTCATGTGTCACATCTCAAAAAGGTGTTAGGACACCAAATTGTTCCTTCTACAGTGCTTCCACTCTTGGATGACAAGGGGAAATTGGTTTTAGTACCAGAGGCTATCATTGAGTTTAGGAAGAGGGATTTGAGGAGACATACTATCAAGGAGTACTTGGTGAAGTGGAAGGACCTGCCAGTAGAGGATGCCACTTGGGAGAGTGAAGAAATTTTGCAGTATCCAGAGTTGAGATTGCTTGGGAACAAGCAATTTCAAGAGTGGCAGACTATAATGTCCCCATATTTTTAGCATTAGTGGAGTTCTTAGCCTTTACATTCTTCGAAGGCTAAGTGAAGGAATAAGGAGAAATTGATTAAATTAATTTCTTATAAAGTCATTAAATAAATTAAAATTAAAAGGTGACTTTATATTTAATTAATTTAGTTAAAAGTGACCAAATTAAAAGAATCTTCTACAAGGAGGAATTCATTTTTTTTTCCTTCTTGAAGGAGGTCCATCTATTGGAGGAAAAGAATAAATAGGGAGGGTAGCCTCATTGTTGAGCATCGAATGTGTTTTCATCTACTCTTTTAGATATTTCTATAGTTGTTACATTGAACATTGGGAACAAACACTCCCATTGATTTGCATAACTGAGGTGGTGAAATATCTTCCAAAGGCTTATGACCGTTGGAGAAGACAAATCAGTCTTTTCATTTTGCTGAATTTGTGGCCTAGGGCCATATTTGTGGAGAAGGAATAAGTTGGATATTGCTATAGGAACTCTGCTACAATACTGCTACTACAGTGACGATACTACAATATCACTTCTACATTACCACTGCTACAGTGTCATTGCTACACCGATTTGCTACAGTGATTTGCAACAAGAAAATTCATATTTTGGGAGTAATTCCATATTTTTATCTACTACATTTTGCATTGTTTGAGTAGATATTTAGGGCATTGGCAGGGTTTGTAGAATCTGTTGTAATCTAATTTATATCAGAGTTGTATCAGAATTTGTTGCCCTAATGTCTTATTGATGTAGATTCATATTTTCCTATTTGTAATCAATATTATACAAAAACAATTACATCTTCATTGTTAGATATTTGGTGTGTTCTTTGCAAGCATATTTATTAAAGTTTGGCATTTAGAAAGCAATCAAAATTTATATATGCAATATATCTATTGCTTGCAAAGTGTTTGACGAAATGTCAAACAAGTGAATTAGAGAAGACTTTGTGTTTGACGAAGTTATAACCTGTTGGGGTTATTACATTGGTATTAGAGCTTACTTGCAAAGTGTTTGACAAAATGTCAAACAACTGAATTATAAAATATTTTTTTGTTTGTTGAAGTTATAACCAGTTGTGGTTATTACAAAACCCAATGCCTCCTAGATGAGAGGCTCACAATTTACTGTTGTGTTGTAGAATCTTGCCTTACCAATAATAATAATTATCAGTAAAAAACTATAATAATAAAAATAGTATTATTTGATGGACTTCAAAATTGCAAACTTAGGTGTTATGGTAGCTACCTACTACCCTAACAAATAAGCATTTTAAGATCATGCCAATTTTTTTTTTTTTAAATGGTGCTATAATGCACCTTATACCAACAACAATCATACTTAGGAGCACCATGCCCCCATGTGATCTCTACCTTGAAACTTCACCGTTCAATTTAATACTAGAGTAATGTCCTTTATAACTAATAGTTGCAGAAATCAAGAGGTTTTCATCCCTATAACTTTTTGATTTGTCAAATTTTAACATTACTTTGAACTCCTATCACAAATATATCATTTTACTACTTAGTTTGCTAACCCCATTCCTCATCTCACCACCTAAATCTCCTTATTAGTTACCTTATTCAAAATTGATGTATTTTTTTGTCTCTTTTACTAGCCTATACTATAACACATAGTGCAACCCAGTTTGTAGACTAGACCACATGGTATGGCGTAGCTTGCCTGATTCAAATTTCAAATGACTTCCAACCTAATTTTATGGAAGATATCCATTGTATTGTGGCCTCATACACCAACTATAAAGTGTTGAATGAATACACCTAATTATTTATCATATTGTTAGCCACACATTGAGGAATGATCTAGAAAGAAGAAGGGCAATTATAAGCATACTCATCTATCTATAGTAAAAGTATCATTTCTATATCCTTTGGCTCCTATTTTAATGCTTGATGTTTATGTGGAATTAATACAACCAAGTATAAAGGGCTTGAATTTTTATTAAGGCATGGTAAGAACATTAACTTCTTATCTCATAAGTATATCCAACTATTATCCTCAATTATTCCATTATGAGACATGGCATATAAGACATCCACATATTTTATTGTTCAAACGAGTCCTAATATTTGTTGCAAAATAAGAACAATAGTGCACAAAATGATTCAATTCTTGACTATAGGTAAGCAGTTATCATTCTCTAGTTTTTCCATCTCAACTCTATCCTATATATATTGTGGTTGTATTTATTGTTTACTTATTGTAATATATGTACTAATTTTATAGCAAAAAAAATTGAAGTTATTTTCTCTTTAAAAGAAAAGAAAAGAAAAAACTAATTTTCTTGTATGTGTTTGACATTGATTATTTTTGAATAATAAAAAAATCTAGATATTACCTAAATAAATGTATAAATTCTTCATAAAAGTAACTTGTACATATGATTCATATTAGTATTATAAAAGCATAACAAATATTTATTATTATTGATTTATTTAAATACAACTATTTAATTTGTTTGTAATTTTCTATTTTAAAAGTGAAAAAAATGAATATAAAAAATAAATATGTAATGTACTGGCGCTGAGGAAACCCTGAAGAAAAACCAAGTTACAGCATCGAAAGATGGTCCTTCATCGTTCGGGGGTCTGCGATGGAAACAAAAGAGCGAAAGCCATTAACTGCAAAGACAAAACCCAACTCTTGTACAGAACGTTGGTTTATTGTTCTCTTATCCTAACAATTCCAAAAGCCGTGGCCTTTCCTCTGTGATTCCGACAAAAATTTCGAGAGCTGCCATGCATTTCCCTTGTCTTTCCCTGCACTTGCAACAAACAAAACAAACGGAATGCCCTCTCCGCGTATATGCCTCGAGCTCGTTCTTTGCGCGGCGATCATGCCAGTGCACTAGTTTGGTGGTTTCATTAAATCCAAATCTGATTTGCGAGTTTATAAGACCATCACTCTGTTCTTCAATCTTCATTGTGCAGAGAGCAGAAGAGATCATCAGAGACCAAGAATGGAGTTTCATACAGCCGCAGCAGAGAACCTTGATCATCATCATCATCATCATCATCCAAAACAATGTGCATTTGCTGAGGTCAAAGAAGATGATCATCATCAGAGCATCACAGCCAGAAAGGTGAGAAGAAAGAGGGCAGGGCCGGCTGTCACTACTAAGATGCCCTATTTCTCCCCTGGCAAAAGGAGCTCCATTTACAAGGGAGTCAGCAGGCACAGATGGACGGGGCGTTACGAAGCTCATCTCTGGGACAAGAACTGTTGGAATGAAGCCCAAAAGAAGAAAGGAAGACAAGTTTATCTTGGAGCTTATGATGAAGAGGAAGCTGCTGCAAGAGCATATGATCTGGCAGCTCTCAAGTACTGGGGAGCAGGAGGTACTATCATAAACTTTCCCATTTCACGCTACGTTAATGAGCTTGAAGCAATGGAGAAGGTTACAAGAGAGGTGTACCTTGCATCTCTTCGTAGGAAGAGCAGTGGTTTCTCGCGAGGGATATCAAAGTACCGTGGGGTTGCAAGGCACAACCAAAATGGAAGATGGGAGGCTAGAATTGGGAGGGTGTTTGGAAACAAGTACCTCTATCTCGGAACATACGTCACACAAGAAGAGGCAGCTGCAGCATATGATCTTGCGGCCATAGAGTATAAAGGACTCAATGCTGTCACCAACTTTGATTTGAGCTGTTATCTGAAATGGTTGAGGCCATCATCATCAGACATGCCCACAAAAAGACCAAAACCATATGAATCCATGCAATACAAACCTTCCTACACTCCCCTTCCTGTTGCTTCTACTATGAACAAGACCAGCCCAACAAGTAGGACACCACCCTCTTCAACAACTGCTTTGAATCTTCTCTTGCAGTCATCTGTTTTCAAAAAGATGGTGGAAGAAACGGGTGTCGAAGGTAAGGAATTTTACTCTAGTGGCAGTGACTCAACATCTGATCATAACTGCAAGCAGTTGTCGAATACCCATCCACAAGTTTTTTCTGACCATGGCCCAAAACCATTTTCTTATGCTTTTGATGACCCATTTACTCTCATTGCCAATGCACCGCTTAATCCTGATCAAACACGCATGTCCTTTGATAAAAAAATGATGTTTTAAGCAGTGAATCATTGCATGTAAATTCAATAAATAAACAAATTTAAAATTTCAATTTCTTTTCTTATTTCTGGTGGCTTTGACCTATATAGAGAGTTCTCTAACTATTTAGAAAATAGGTCTACAATTATGAAATGAATGAAGTGAAGATAATGGAAAAATGTAATATAGACCTCTGTGTTGAAACATCGTCATATTAAAAAAAAGTCAGGTTACATAGAAGTTGAAGCTTGTCAATCTGCCTCTGTCCGACACAGTTGATGGATGTAATATTAAATTATATTTATTCATCTCATTGCCATGGTATCTTGACACATGGTTAGTCTTCCAAAAATGCCTCTTAAGTTTTCTAAATATCAAAATTGTCATACTTGATAAAGTTGGAAGGAACAACGATATCATTTGAGGGGCAAAAATATGTTTATACTAAACCACCGTTCCATGACACAACTTACAACTATTAGGATGTCGTGATCATGGAATTGTAATCTAGCTGTAAATAACAAGAGAGCTGCAAATTTTATATGAAATATTATCAAACTGATGAATTCTCCACTTAATATCAGCAAAATCAATTAAGATGACTTGTTATATATTGTATAGGAGGTTAATTAACCAACACATGATGAATTTAACAGTCACATTGATCAGAAAACCAAATTGGAAGGCAAATATGCATATAATTCTGCTGCCAAATCACAATGAAGTTCAATGCAACCATACAATCAACAGATCTGCAATGTTAAGGATTATGACTTCAAATTTGACTTTTTTTGCAAAATTGCGGACTGCTATTTGTCCCTTTTCTCTTTGCTTCCCATCCCCATATTAGGCATACGTTTCTGAAAGTAGTTTTATTTGGGAAAACATGCCAAGAAAAAGGCGCATTCCTGGATTTCCTTGATTAGAAAATTAAATGTTTTAAGAGTTCTTTGATGGTACATGGTAGCTCTCTAAATTTCTTCAGCAAAATACATTTTAACTCTTGAAATTAGTCTTTATTCAATTTTCCTTCATATCTCAACTTGAACATTTCATTATCTTATGCTAAGACAAGAGTTACTGCGTTAAGTGAAATCTCCAAAAGATGGCCAAATTAATATTGGGACAAGAGCTCAAAAAAATCATTGTCAATTTTTTCTCATAGTTGTTTTTCCCCATTTCCAATATAAATGACCTTCGTTGTTGATTCCAAGCTTCAGCAACTCTCTCTGATTTTTCCTTCCATCTTTTCCTGTTTCATTTCAATAGTTCATCCACACTTCTTTAAAATAATCAAGAGCAGATTAATAAACCTAGAGAACAGAAAACTAGAGATTCACGAATATTCTAATACAACTTTATGGTGGTTCCTTATGCAATTGCAGACTATGTCGACTCTCAGGTAGGACAATATATTGTCCAGTAAATGGTTATATACATTGCATATAACAAAAATATGTTATTTCTGTATCTAGAATGTGAAGAGCCAAGAGATTAGGAGGGAAAACATAATGAGTTTTGGATTTCACAGTCAACAATCTCCCAGATTAAACTAACCACTGCTACTGCAAACGAACAAGCTCACATATTCCCTGCATTTTTCGTTCATAGGATCACTTTGTAATCAAGTCTGGAGAAGCATCGCAAGACTTTTAACTTCTCGAAAAAAAAACTTGAATAACTTTCTGAATGAGGCTTATTCAAGCTAAATCAGATTTAGTAAAACTTAGCAACTGTGTACTATTCCCTACCATAACTATGCCGATTCTTGTCAGCATGACAGCCTCTAGCTCTATTACTCCATACTTTTCAAAAGCTCTAAAACAGATGCTGTAAAGAAGTCTCCCAAGACAATCCACACAAAAACAACTTCCAATCAGTAGGGTCCTTATATCCATCCTTCATGTGGATGACATAATCCTTTAGGCTAGTGATTTCATCACCACTTTTATGGAATGATATCTCAAGCGATTTGCCATTTTAGCACAGTTAGCTTGATAGTTTTACCAAAGGCCTCATAGAACTTGGAGTAGTGTTACTTGTCTTCTGTTTCGGAGAACAATTCAATACGTTTCTTAACCAAGCTCTTTGATGACCTCAAGAATTTTGTTTTTTGATAGGGTGTTGCAAGATATGTTAAGAGGAAGATCCTCAGGAGTCAGAGTCTACAACTCCCTTCCCAAATCCTAGATACTCTGGAATGATAAAAATCCATCTCACATACAACTTAATATTGTCGAGCTTGTTCCTATTGTCAAAGAGATCAAATAGTTCTCTTTTTGAAACAGATAGTACAACTAACTTTCAATAGAAAAGTGCTTTACAGCCACATGTTCTTCCCAATCAATATCATACACATCTTTATAGTTCAGCTTAGTAACATCATGGGGGTCTTCCCATCCAAATTTTGAAGTATCAAAACAACGTCATTCTTTAATTCTGTTCTACACACTCCTTGCATCCGTTGCCAGATAAATAGTGAAGGGTGGTACTCTTGTTTTTATCAAGGGCATTAATAGTTGCTCTAGCTTCAAAAAATACCTCCGCCACTCAAGAGGACATTCTTCAATCCCTGGACATCACCAACACTAGCTGTGTGATGGACAATAGACTCATCTTCATCCTCGTACCCATACTCTTCAGTTTCTTCTGCACTAGTATTGTTATCACTGCCAGATTCCAAAATGGTAAGGAATTCATCAATAACCGAGTCAACTAATTACTCCAAAAACCTTTTACACAATGACAGAGATTGTGTAGGCAGTGAAAGAGTTGGAATGGAATAAATAGATCCCACTTAAGGGTGACTCTCTACCACATATAAGGAGCCTAATACGTAACCTCAAGAAATTACCATGGCCTTCTTTCTCACTTTCCATTGATTGAAAACTAATTTCACACCCTTGAGAACCCAATTGTCTAGCTGAGATTAAATTCTATTTCAGCTGAGGAACATATCTAACAATTTTAAATAGCCAACTATTTCCATTTCTTAATTTTAAGAAAGCATCTCTTTTACCAATAACATTATACGAGTAATCATTACCAAAATCACCAATTTGCAAGTTTTAATAGAAATCTATGCATGGAGTGATATGAAATGATGCTCCCAAATCAAGCACCTTATATCTGTTGTAAATTCTTCCAAGGTTAAATTAAGAATACTAGCTTCTTGGTCTGCTACATTGGCTTCATTTTCTTTTGACTGATTTTCAGCTTTAAAGGAGCAAAAAATCCTTTAAATGTGGCCTTGCTTGCCACAATATCACCAACCAAATTCTCTACCTCTTAATTTTGATCTTCCTCATGATTTTCCATGATTGCTTAGACTCTTATCTATTTCTTTTGTCCTTCCCCTTTCTTATAAGTTCAAAGCATCTTCTCACTTAGGATTACTCCAACATCATCAAATTTCAAATTATATGAATAGGAAATAGAATTAACAACTCCTATAACCAAGCTATCTCAACTTTTTGACAAAGAACATAGAATTGCACAAGCCCTCTTCATCAAAATTAACATTGATGGAAGCCAACTCGCTAGTAATTGTATTTGATTTGCAATAAAACTACTTTCAACCATTTTCATGCTAAACAAAAACTTCAATAGAAATATCTTATTTGATGTTGAGGGGTTTTCATACAACTTACCCAGCATGTTCATCAAATCAACAGTTGCAGTTGCCTTAAATATGAAAAATGTTAAAAAAGAGGATAAGCACAATTGAATAGCTTCCAATGTTTCTCTATCTTCTATATCCCATTCTTCATCCATCATGGTCAATGGTTTCTTTACCTTACAATGTAATGGTCAGCACAAATGTTTCTGATACAAATAGTTCTCCATTTGCATCTTTCATAAGTGATAGTTATAGTCATTGAACTTTTCAATCTTTCCTTCATCAATCGACATTTCACTCACTCAAACTTGAAATCTCTTGAGCACAACCATCTCTAATACCAATTGTTAAAATAATCGAGAGTAGATTAACAAAAATAAACAACACAAAAATAGAGATTCGGAAATAAGACAACACAAATTTCTTGGGGTTCATCATAAAGGCTATGTCCACTGTCAAGCCCAGGGCAATTTATTATTCAGTAACTATTTCAAATACAATTCTTAGATTCATTGCATGCCTCAACAATGTGCCATTTATAATCAAATACATTAGCATTATCAAGCATGTGAAGAGCCAAGAGATTTGGAGGGAAAAAGACTGTTGGGTTTGGGTTTCACTTTCAGCGCACCCTGCACGGCAAAGGTCTCCATGGAATTATAAAATTCATTTTTACATCATGTTAAATGTTGCAGAAAAAAAACTTCAAAATGGCTGCTTGTTTGAAAAGCCACTATTGTTTTAAAAATATACTTTTGATAACTGATTCTTTCGCCTCTAAGTAGTTGGAAGCTAATTTCCTAAGCTTACCTAGTCTTGGTTCCATCATCTGACACTGCAAGCGTACATTCTAGGGTTCATCCCAAATATTTAAGACACATAATTCAATAGGTTCTACTGAAAAAGGCCCGAGTCTCTCACAAATTTTAGGCTCCTTCCTATTTAAATTTTTTAATATTTTTTATTTTATTTTAAAAACTATTGTTCCTTTGCATTCAAATTTGGCTTTAACAAATGCCAAGTCAAAATACAATTAACAAGTTATAGATGTCCACAACTTTAGATAATATAAATGCATAACTATCAAAAAAAGTTCTTTCGTTATCTCTGACACCAGTCAGGATATCTAAAGGTGCTTGACAGCTCTCTGTTGGAACGTTTGATAACAGCATAATTTCAACTTAGCTTTGTATTGGAACATTTGATAACATATCAGTCAACAATAAATATGCGCTCAGTTACTTTTCACAGGCAACTTGGATAAGTGCATGATGCTTCTCTACCATAGCATTAACTATTTTAAAAATATACTATAACATGTTGCTGGTCTTTCATAGCATTAACTGTTTCAAAAACCAATTCCTTGTTAACTTCAACAAAACCAAAAACAAGCATGCTTCTCTAACACCATTCTATTTTTCATCAATCACAAGAAAATTTAGCTTCTCCATGTCCTCTATATTTGGATAAATTTGGAAACCCTGCCATTAGATGACATACGGAAAAGGATTAGTGTAAGTATTAAGCAAGTCAGTGAGTCGTTAAAACCTCTCTTTAATGTTTTGCTGATTATTGCATAATTTATTGGGGTTCATCTTAAGAACAACCCTTCCAATTGTAGTAATTAGCTTTCAAAATTTCAAATTTTTCAAGGATACAACATTAAAAGCTTCTCATGCAAGTTAAGCCTATGCTGATTTTTACTCCCATGATAGACATCATCTCCCTCAAAGACGTGCGGACTCCTAAGATGATAACACAAACATCTAATGGAACGATATTTGTCTACTCCCTTCAGGTTATGTATTTAATACTCTGAGAAAATAGAAATATAACTAGAATGTAGATAACATGGCAACTCAGATCAATCGCATAACACAAGATATTGGCATAGGGATATATCTTTTATTTCCATTTCTATCTTTTTTCTCAGTAATATTTCACACTATAAAGCACTTGACAGTTGGTTAAAAGTGCCAACCATTGGTTCCCTAGAACTACATGCGAACTTATTTTTCATTGCATAGCCTTTTACATAACAAACATAAGTTCTTAAAATTGGTGAAACTATCGCAAACATCAGCCCCCCCGAAAAGTAGTTGTCTTCCAGACGACAGAGCGAAAATGGGCTGATGTACTGCAAAAATGACAACTATTGGGAGGGAGAGTGAGAGGATACCCCCGGAGTGGTTGAGGATGTTGGTCTAGAAAGTTTCTATCGAAGGAGTAGCATGTTATGCTCTACTATCAACTATGTCTCTTGAGAAGCTCTCACTGGTGTGACAACCACTTCAGATCTTTCTTTGTTTCTGCCATATCTCTCACAGTGGCTCCCAATCACTCCTCTATCTCCACAAGTAGAGTCTCCTTCCATAATAGCAGGACCCACTCGTGTGCTCACTATTCATCCAAGGTCATAGATTTTTTTTCCTGCTCCACAAATTCTCCTAGATAGCAACCTCTCACTGTACTGCCAACATGCATTCCTCTTATGCCATCTGACATTCCTTTTCTTCCTTCTTGCTGTACTAGAAGGCTCTTTGGAGTTGGAGGATTGTGTCCCTAACTACATGCTCCATGCTATGGAGGGTACCCATCATGCTACTCTATCCCTCTTGAGTGTGGTCTAGACTCTATAACCTGTCTTTGCCATCTTCAGTGTCTCTGTGAGCGACCACCCCCAAGCTGTAATGATCTGTGAATTCATGCTCACACCCTCGTGTCATGAACTCCAAGAGCCTTTCTACCTCAACTGAGATAGGCTCCATATCTATCTGTTGGTGAGGTCCTGCATCCTATGAGCTATTGCAACAAACCCCTCTATTTTTGCAAAATACCCCTGTAGCGATCCTATTGCATCCTAAGGATTAGGCTTGGAAACTCAAATGTATTCCTCATCCTGCATTACTCTTTTGCAAGCATCCCCTGTCACCATAGCCTTCTATAGGGAAATGTTGGCCTAGTGCACACTTTCTTAACCTATTGTTTATGAAGGTCAAGTATTTTTGAAGACTAACTAAACAATAGAGTCAAACTCATCAACGCACACTAACTCTCATTCAAGGAAAGAGCCCCAGTTTTTGTTTACATCTGTCAAGCTCCAGTTTGAAGGTTGATAGTGGTTTAAGTTTTCAATAAAGCCCACTTATGAGGCAATATGGGAGGTTGCATGTGCATGGAGGAGTTTAAAAGGTAGGCTGTGTATCCTGCCATGCAATATGTCAAAAGAGGGTTTCCAGTGATTGATGATAGACCAACTTCATAATCCGCACGTTGGACATGTTTGGAATGAAAATAATACAAGTTCCATGTTGTTTTTGCCAGGTGTTTTATGTTGTAAATACATCTAAGGAACTATCATTTGTTATTTTGAGATGATAGAGAATTGGTTAATGTTTCTAGTTATGGTTATCTTTAAGGTATGCTTAAACAAAAATAATGTGAGATTCTTAAAAACAATGATCATCCAAGACATCTATTTCGAAGGTAGTCCTATCTATCATTATCACTATCATAGCATGGATAACATTTCTTTTCTGAGTTAACCTTGACCTAAGTTTATTGTTATTTAGTCTGTTATCAGTAGGTAGAGTTTTAAAGAGCTTCACAAACAAAGTAATCGTAGTCCAATGACTCCAATGAACTTATGGTCATGACAAAATACAAGTGTTAAGAGTAATAGTCAGTGGACAATCCACAGAGAAGACCTGCAAAGGGAAGAGGATAACAGCAAAAGGCTATCAAGATCAGAGTCATAGGAGAAATTGATAGTGCATATGATGTGAATATAAGAGATTAGTAGGTCACAATCCAAATCAAGTTTAAGTAAGGAAAGAACATGCATTATGTTATGCAGCGAGCTTGTAGCAGCTCCAATGGTGGAACAATGTGGAAAGATTTATGAAACAATCTCCTCGTGAATTGAAGGAAATCATTCCAAATGTGAAAGGATGATGGTGATTAAAGAGTATATGAACCTGAATACACACATTCATCATAGAAAATTGAGTATGAAATAACTCCAGAACCCTACAAGTTTAAAGGTTAACAAAGCATATCACAAGTGAAGAGCATGTTTTAGGCGAATGGGCACTGATAAGGTCTCATGGCATATGACATAATCATCATAGAGTAGCAGCACATTCATGAATAGGAGATCAAGAAATCAAAAAAGAGATGACAGTCTTCATGCAAGCAAAGAGAAGTTCTTACAGGATATGCAAATAGCCATATGAGAGTCATAAAGATGGTAGAGGCAATTAGTATGGTGATCAGAGAAGAGGAAAAAGACAATGGAGAAGAGAGTAGTGATGGAAGAAATAAGGATAAAATCATGAACTTAACAAATTTAATGATAAAAAGAAACTGAGTTGAGTACAACCATAAAAAGTCTTGTAATTGCATGATGGTGTTTAGCATGTTGAGGACAGTCATTTCAAAATGACAGGAGCAGCTACGGAGATATAATTTAGAGTTCAATCTAAGCAGAGTCTTGACTATTTTAAGCCTTTCTTGGATGAATGAGATAGTGGATCTTAAGAAAAGATAGTTTTGGAAGTAAATTGATAAGGTCATCATGCTACAATCGGTAGAGAAAAAGGTTCTCAAACTTGCACAAACGAAGAATTTTCTGATATAAGCTTTAGAATTTGTGAAGGCCAGTTTTAAGTGCAGTCCAAGAAATATCGAAGTCAGTCAGAGATGTACAAATGAGACAATCATGATGGGACAAGTTGATGAAATTTAAGGATGCATATAATCTAGCAGTGGTGCTAAGAATAAGACACCACATCACAGTCCCAATGGTTAGACAAGCAACATGAATAGAGTGAAAAGAAACTGACAATATTCTTAAAGATCAGTGAAGGTGCTTTGTTGATAGCCTCATAGAGAGTAAGAGTATAAAGCCTGTAGGCATGTAAGATTTTGTCATTGAGTAAATGATGGCCATCTTGCACATATACGACTCAAATCACAGTCCACAGTATCATATTGCAGGATGCAATGAAGAGCATAGTGTCTTTAAGAGTTCAAAGATATAGTCATAACGGAGAATAAGATAGTTAGGGCAGTAAGTAGCGAGGACAATTGATAGTTAACATCACTAATTAATGCATTCAAGAACATAGTCAATGTCACTAGTGAACAATTAGTAATGGTACTAATTTTTCAGTCTTAATGTTCTCAGTAAAAAGAATAATGACAACGAGACTTCAAAAGATGATCATGGCTTTAAGAGAGTATATAAAAGATAGAGGTTTAGAGATATGAAAAATCGTCGAAGACGTAATGTTAACCATTCAGGATCAAACAAAGACACAAGGGATAGAGTTTTGTTCATGACGGAGAGTTTGGAATTCACATCTCATTGATACTATGACATTATATTTTGGCCAATTGACTCACGCCAGAAAAAAGTCATCAGAAAATAATTTAACGATTGTGATTTCAAATATGGTGACAGCTCATAAACTGAGACACGCTTTTATGGACAATTTAATTTGAATGGTAATGCATGCATACAGGCCTCGGGAAGCGTATGCACGCCTTGTGCAGTGCAAGCTTGAAACCCGAAGTCATAAATCCACTACCTACCATGGGCATTAGTCCTGCGTCTTGTTGTTTAAGGATTTCGTTATTGAATGAATTGTAAAAGAATGCAATTTCTTTAATATGAAAGGATTACAATCAAGATCTAGGATCTGGTTTGATTATGTAGATTTATCCTGCCAAAAGAAAGCTTTTCTTGGTTTGATCACATGCCTCAGACGGATCCCTTGTTCTTGATAACTGCTCCTATATTTGCACATGTAACTTGCAAATAAATCATTAACGTTACAGACGCCGATAACTATTTTTTTAATCAAGCAGGGAACGACCATTATTACGAATCTCACTGCTCAGCTTACAAAAATTATAAAAGAAACTACATGGGGCGATGGAGACGGCTGCCAAATATAAGCAACAGTATATCACACGTCCGAGCTACACAAGGAATACTGTTTAGTCTTGAGCGGGTTGCAGATCTCATAGCGATCATTTTGAAGATCATTAAGGACTCCTGGGTTAGGCAAAATGTCAAAAAAAAATTGATTTGACGGCAAATTTGTTAGGGTTTCTGTGTTTTTATACAAATTCCGCCCCTTGTTTGTGTGAATTCAGGTCTCCATTTTCTGTGTCTCGAGCGTCGGCCAGATTCGAACCTAGGACGATGAAGTGATTAGGGTTGTGGACTGGGGTTTGTTCTAGAAGATCGCAGAGGAGCGGAAAGAGATTTATTGCAAGCGGAAGCTGTTAGTGGGCGACATTAATAGCGTGGGGAGAATTTACACGGATTTGAATAACCAGGAGCCCACAGCAGCTTGGCAGCTCTCACTCCACCAAAGAAATGGAATTTTTTCGTAAGCTCAGACGAGGCACTTGAAATTTTTGACAAAATATTCTCAATTGTTTGATGTAAATTATAACCATTATTATACGTTGTAAATTAGGAATTTTAGGAAATATGAGAAGTACATGCTATGAATTCCTTATAGCACACGCCATCGAAACATAAGGATATTACTGTGGTGATTGTATCTTACAAAGATCCAGAATTTATGATCAGCATGTTCAACGTTTTAGCATTCAGTGCTTGGTTTTTTTTTTTTTTTTTTTTTATGAATAGTCATTTTCAATTAATAAAATTTACTAAGATTACAATTCACCAAAAAAGGGTCGGGAGATACAGGATCACCTCGCGAATGAGTTCAATCGGTCAAAGCCGGAGCAAATAACATGGCCGTAGCCAGCAACTATAAACTATTCATCAAAAAAAAATATTTAGAACAACCTCATGCTGCCAAGGCAGTACTAGCAGAGGGAGGAGGATCATCTTTATCTGGAAATCCCCACGCATCAGTGGGATTGTGAGGCGGACTAGGAACAGTCCAGCCGTCAGCAGCATCCGCAAGATATGGGGTAGTTGCAGTCTCCGCATCCTTTTTGTCTAGCCGCGGAGGAGAAATTGCCAAGGCCAGCTGGAGAAACCTGCCAGAGTGCGCCCATCCAGGGGGAGGAGCCGGAGACCAACCAGAAGCCCGCCCAGGGGGGGAGCCGAGGACCAGCCAGAACCACCACGTGGCGGGGAAGCAGAGCGGCGCCTCCAATCGCCATGACCACCGCTAGGAGAGTGATGGCGGGGACCTTGAGAGCGCGGCGTGTGTGAATGGCGGCCAGAGGATTGGCGTCTAGAACGGCTATCGCGGGATGAGGAAGCATCAACTGAGGCATCCGGAGGCACTCTGGCAATGGTACAAGGAGCATTGCCCCAATGGTTTAACAATTCTTGTAAGTGGGCAACCTCCAGTGCAACTTTATTAGCTTGCACCTGTATCTGCATAATGACATTGTTACAAATGCATGCCTTAGTGTACATTGCAATGTTAACATCCAAAAAACTGTGAGTCAATAAAACTGCATTCCTATCTTTCCAAAGAGAAAACAAAATTTCCATCCTGAAGGTATGCCAAATCTGGGAAAACTTCCGAGGAAATCTGGGGGAATCACCCAGAAGGATCATGTGCCATGAAAAAGGTTCGGGCCCGAAAGGTTTGAAAAAATCATGGATCCAGTGCCAATAATTCTGAGCACGTTTGCAAAACCAAAAAATATGCAAAAAGGACTCAGGTTGGCCATAGAAGGGGCATCTGGGGTCAGGAACCCCAATGTGCTTGAGCCGAGACCCCAGGGGAAGACCTTGGAAAGCAAGGCACCAAGCAAAGTGAGCAATCTTAGGTTCTGTAATGGCACTCCAAATGGTGTCGAACCATTTTCTCCATTGAGAAAGCGAAGAATGCAAATGCCACCGTTGATTAAGCGTGTCCACCACCGGAAGATGGGGTGAAAGCCATCTGTATCCCATATTGGGCTTATAATTGGTAAATGGAGTGGTAGGAAACCACTTCCAATCATACCACCAAGGTCGAACAGACTGAATCCCCACTTTATGAAGTAAGTGCACAGGGATGGAAGACAACAGAAGCTCATAAGTCTGATGATCGGCATGAACAAGGTAGTATTGAACTTGCATATCCACCCAAGACCTGAAATTCATGGTGACTCTTGAAAAAATATCCTTAGCAGTGCGAATGCCACGTTTATAGAAACGCAGAGCACTAGCACCTTGAGTCTTGGCAAGAGGAACACCCTGGAAGGCAAACAGGGGAGACCACCAAATGTTCTGCTGATTTAAGGACAGCCCATTGCGGAACTCATTACCAGCCCAACGAAGCCAAGGTTTAACAGCTTCCCAGGCTTTCCAGATGCTCTTTATAACGAAGGAGCCCTATATGACCACTGGTTCTCGCATAGTGAGAAGGGCCTGAAAACCAATTCCCTTCCAAGCCGGTCTGTTAGCAGGGTAGCCTAAAGAGATGCAATGTCTGACAAGAATTTTCCATGCTTCATTTCCAGAAATAGCTCTGATAATCCATTTAGCACAGAGGGCAAGGCCCTGCTTCCGAGTGAAAAGTAGGCCAAGACCCCCAGATTCCCTCGGGAGACAACAGAAATCCCAAGCAACTCTATGAAAACCATGATGGTCAGAACTAGAGGCCCAAAGAAAATCTCTGAGCAAACGTTCTAATTTGAGGTATGAAGCTTTGGAGGGAGCCCAATAAGAAGAATAAAACACATGGGTGGCAGCCAAAATCTTAGAACAAATCTGGAATTTACCAGCAAGAGAAAGCGGCTTAGTGATCCAATAATCAAGCTTTTTGGTAATCTTTGTAAGCACAGCATTCCAAAGTTGCACAGGGGAAGCTTGGAAAGCAAAGGGAATGCCAAGAAAGCAGAAAATTTCTCCATGAGTAACCCATTTCCATTGGAATTGGCTGAGCCAAGGTGGAGCTGGCAAAAAAGACTGTCGGTAATAGAGCGTTTTATGCCATTGAATGGCAGAGCCAGAGGCTTGACAAAAAGTGTCAAGACAATCTAACACATTTTTTATGTTTTCTTCATCTTCAAGAAGAGTGAGAAAAGAATCATCAGCAAAATGACCATTGACTAACTGGGAGGAAGAATCAGGCAAGGAAATGCCACGGACCAACCCAGAAGACACAGAGTGAGCAAGTAAATAACCAAAGCCTTCGGCAGCAAGGACATAAAGCGCAGGAGCTAATGGACAACCTTGTCTGATGGAACGAAAAAGTCCAAAAGCTTCAGATTACGAATTATTGATGTGATGCAAGCATTAGCATCACCAAAGAGCATCTCCACGGACTGAAGGAAATTGGGACCAAAACCCAGAGCCTAAAGCATAGCCAAAATGAAAGGCCATTCAATGCGATCATAGGCTTTAGCAAAATCTATCTTTAAAAAGATAGCCCGTTGCTTGGACTTACGGGCCCATTCCATACCTTCCCAAACAACAATGATGTTGTCAGGAATATACCTGGATTTGATGAAGCCAGTTTGTTCAGGCCGCACAATTAGAGGAAGCATATGGTGGATTTTGAGAGAGAGCGCCTTAGCAATGATCTTATAAGACACATTGAGGAGGGTGATGGGCCTCTAGTTGCAGATGTCCTCAGGATCACCAGCTTTAGGTATGAATTTAATATTGCCTTTATTTATGATCGCTCCTAAGCTTTTAGAATGGTATGCTTCAAGATAGACTTTGTGCAGATCAAGACCAATTTGCTCCCAAAGATGTTTGTAAAATTCACAGGGAAATCCATCACACCCAGGGGATTTGTCATCCGCCATGGAGTAAGTTGCCTCTTTAAGGGGTCGGAGGGAAAGAAGTTGCTCACAGAAAGCGCATTGCTCAACTGCGAGGCGGTTTGGAGTAACAGAAATACACTTTCTGAGAGCCTCCTCCTGAGCAACCAAATGGCCTTGCGAAGCAAAAATGTTCTCATAGTGAAGAACAAAAGCTTGCAGGATGTCTGGCAATTTGGAAAGAACATCAGTTCCCTGTTTTATCTTTTTAATCCCAATATTGGTATGACAGGCTCGGAGAGCTTGGAAGAACTCCTTCGAGGCTTTGTCGCCAACCTCCAACCAGTGGAGACGAGCTTTGATTTGAGCTCCTCGGGCAGCATAGTTATCAGCAATTTGCTTTTCATGGCAAAGCTTGGCAAGCTGAAGTTGCAGATCCACATCAAAAGGGTTGAAGGTGAGCGCTTCAGAGGCTTTTTTGAGGGCAAGGGTGTTGGCTTCATAAGATCATTTTTTGAAAATTGCCAGCTGACGCCCGTAAATGCGCAAAAAATGAGTCGTTCTAGTAATGTCATCATTCCACCATTGAATCCAACCTCGATGGGAATGTGGACGTGGTTCCAAATTCCAGACACGCTGTATGTGGGAGATAGTGGAGGCATGCAATAGCACAGACGTGTTGAGGAAGAATTGAGACTTAACCACTTTGGGGAAAGCTGTTTGCCAAGATATGCCAAAAAAAATGGGATAGTGGTCTAACAACGTCACATCTATCAGGGGAATGACAGGTAGATCATGATCTTTAAAAAAAAAAAAAAGATTGCACCGAGATCATAGCACGATCAAGACGTTTCAATATGCGGTCAGGACCAGCTCGAAAATTGGACCAAGTGTGCCAAGCCCCATTATCATGACGACGGCTAGTATTGGGATCAAAGAGGCCCAATTTATGACGCATGTGAAACTAGGCTTGTCTTTCCCCAGCTGTCCAACGGAAAGGCAGAATGCCATCTTTGTCAGAGGCCACTTCAACCATATTGAAGTCCCCACACAGAACCCAAGTAGCTGGCGACAGGTTGTCAGCAAGCCAAACCCACATTTGCGCCCTTTCCACAACATCATTGGAGGCATAAACATTAATGACTCCAAAAGAATGATTGTTGATGGAAAGCAAAAGCCAAATAATATGGTGTGTGGGGTCAGAACCGTGCAAAATAATAGCAGAATGAAGGCGAGGTGACAGGAGAGTAGCTACACCACCTCGGCCAACTTCATGCCGAGAAGAAAACATGACGCTATCCTGCCAAATGACGCGGCATGCAGCAGAAAGCATGAAACCAGAAATCTTAACTTCTTGCAGGCAAAGAAAATCTAAATTCTCAAGTCTATGACGGGTATCCCGGACATAGAATTTTCTGGGGAGGTCTATAAGACCTCGAACATTCCAAGAGAGGAAGTTCATGAAAACTCTTCCATATCATCCTCGTCCTTGAGAGAGGAGTAACTATTCTGCAAAAAGGTAGAAACCAGGTGAAAGTCAGACGGGAAATCCTCTGGACTTACAGCCTGTCGTTTGATCCCTAATATCTCTGCACATCCAGGAGGACTGCGAGAACGCCTTGTTGCTGGTGGTACTATGGAAGAGACTGCAAGAGGAGAACGAGCCCCAGCCAAGTACGAGGTCCTAGCAGCTGCCTTAATCCCCTGCGAGCCAGCAGGGTTTGAAACCTGCTGAACCGAAACCGGTGCAACAGAAGCCGTTGGCGTCTCCACGCTAGTAGGCACTGATACTTCGATGGAAGCAGGAGGAATCGCGGTTACGACCGCATAGGATGGCTTGGGGACCAAAGGATTCAAGGCAAGCTTGCCTTTGTGCCCAACAGTAACCCATTCTTCTTTTTTTCCTTCGACCTGCTTGACAGGCATTGCTTTAGGCTGGGGTTTGACCCTAGGCGTGGCCAAAGGGCAGTCCCTGATCTTGTGTTCCGCAGACTGGCACCTATAACAGGTGTTAGGTAGGTTCAAGTAAAGCACCTTCTGTGCGAAGGTTTGAGCGCCAATCTGGATTTCCACCGAATCCTTGAGATCTTTAGAAAGATCAACTTTAATGCAAACACGCCGCTGAGGGCGAGCATTAAAAAAAGTTTCTGGCTCCTTGGTAAGAACTTTGCCAAGGGCTTGGGCAATAGACTCAATAAAAGGCCAGCAGGGCAAGGGTAGACCTGGGAATTCAACTCAAACAGGAACCCTAAGCTTTTTATCGTCTGAGACAGAGAAGTCTCGGGAATGATTTTGGAAAACAAGCAGAGAGGAATGCCCAGACCAAGGGTCGTTGGTAAAAATCGCGTCAGCTTGTGACAGGTTAGCGAAGCGAAATAAAAAAAAAACCTTTGGTAAGGTCTTGCATAGCGTCAAGGCGGACGCCATGAGGGGTCCAGCTTTTGTTAACCCATTCTTTGAGCATAGCTTCAAGGGGGGTCCTACCAACAAAATACACTATCAAGGTATGTTGTTCTAACCAGTCACATGCGGCATCAAATTCTTGCAGAGGAAGGACAATATCAGGCTTACCTCGTGGAAAACCTTCGGGACAAACTTGTGCGGGCATTTGTTCGGTGGCGGCACCATGGCAGTCCGAAGCAACAACATGAACACCAGAAACAACTGGTTCACCGCTGGCCAGAGCCATTATATCCTAACCTAAAGCTCCCGCAGTAAATGCGGTATGACAAGTGCCGACAGAAGGGGAGTGCAAGCGAAAGGCCGTACGCAAAAAACTGCAAGTTCGCATGAAGCAAGAAAACCCTAGCAGAGCGGAAAAAAAAAAGTACCTTCTGCTGCAATTTTCACTAGATCATCTTCCTCCTTCAGTACTTGGTTTTTAGTTTAAGTTTGTTCTATAAAATCTAGGGATTTGTTCAAAAGAAAGAGTTCAAAACATTGGACTTTTATTTAATGAGTCAATACATGTATAGAGGAGAGAACCCGGTACTTGAACACTCTAATTTTGCATTTATCAAAATCTTATGTAAAAAATTCAAATCGCTCCCAATTTTTTACAGCAGCTTACTTGGCTAGTTGTCTATTTATAACTAAGATTTCAAGTCCACATCACTCGTTATGATGCCACATCAACATGCTTTTTGCCAAGTTGTCTAAAACAGCACAAAAAAAAAGTGAGACCAATGGTCGTGCATAAAGAGTACCCATAGTTGAACAATGGACATGGCATCACATCATTGGTTACTTTTTAGATCAAAGAGTAAATTTTCATTCATTTTTTGGTAATCATCATTGTACTAACAACTTTTAAGTCACAAGTATTGGTGCAATGTTGTCAAAAAAATTGGACATTAAGTCAACAAGTGTAGGTATAAAGTAAACAATTTCTATCACAACCATTGGAACCCGTTCAAGTACCGGGTCCTCTCCCCTAGTACATATGTAGCAATTTTAATTTCTTTAAGACTTTGTATCTTTATTTAGAGCCTTGCAAGTTCTTCCCATAGTTGTGATATAATTTTTTTTTCCTTATATATGGAAAACATGACATCATGTTCTCTTGACTAACAATGAAAGGTATGTGGTGCATTACATCTATGGGCATAAAGAAATGGATGTCTAACTAGAAAGGGTAAAACCCTTGCAAATGTCATCTCACATTTTCTTAGCCCATTTAATAATATTAGATTTGTGAAAGCTCCTCCCTTAGCTTAAGTTTTTTTGTTAAAGGTCACCATCTTCCTTTTTCCCAAACACCACTCATGTAGAATCTACTTCTAAAATCCCAAAGTTTGTTTCATAGGGAACAATATGTCCCACACCTATGAAGCTTCTTGACTTCCCTTATTTAGGTGTGAGCTTCTTAGGGATCAATACATATGATGGTTTATAATTACGTCATGATGGAAACCTAATTCTAAATTTGAGTTTTGACAAGATCTAGTCATTTGATTAGTTCATATAGAGAATGCTCTCTCCTAGAAGGATATGACTATATCATTTGTAGTTCCTCTCACATTTGCAATTTGTGACTATATGATTCCTTTCTTTGGATTTAGATTCTTACTGTAATTTATAAGTGATTGGTTGAGTTGAAATTATGATTTGGTGACTATCCTCATGTCATTAGTTTATACTTGCATTGTAAGATGCATTTGGTTAAGTTTATTCTTATGCCCGTTTTTAGATTTTTACAATGTCTTGTGAGATGAGTAAAGGTCTCACTGATGTATGTGCTAATGGCTATCGAATAATGATGTTATTTTGTAATTATCCATGAGATGTGATAAGTGGCTTCACTATGTGATGCATTTCATTATTCTACCTTATTTTGGTTACTATATCATTGCTTTTTTTTAATGCTAGATTATGTTGTTGTTAATATTTTGATTACATCTACATAATGATGTCCTATGGTAATATCTAAGGTATGTTGCATTCAAGAATATTGGGTTGATATGTTATGATAGCTATCGTAGTTATTGGTTATATTGTCCCTTATATTTTTTTGGGGTATTTTTATGAATATTCACATTGATATATACTTGTGTTGGTATACATAATTATTTAATGTATCACATTTATATTGACTTCTTAACGTAAATTAAATGTTAATTTAAAAGAGATAATATTTACAGTTATATTCACTTAATTACTAGGAATTGTGTTTGATGTGTTTGTATAAAGTAAGATGAAGTCATAGTCATTCATTCATGAGATCTACACGATATATTACTCTCCTCCATGTTTCCTCTCATGTACACTCATGTGGTTTAGTTATTTACAATATAAGAAACTTCACTTAATGTTTTTGTATTTTAGTGAATGTTTACTAGACACATTTTGCCTAAGTTATAGGATTTGAATGTACCTATATCCCTAATAGTGGTAGACAAGGTAGTTTTGTTCACCTTTCATATTGAGCCATTGTTCTCCCTATGTGGATAATGTATTTGCAATTATTATGTTATTCCCTCAGGTACATGTTGGTAAATATGGGTTCATGATGCATGTTATTTTAGACCCATGAGCATGTCTATGCATTTAGAGTTTTGATGTGGTTAGCATAAAATATTTTATTAAATATTAATTTTGAATATGCTAAATAGTTGGATATTTTATTCATTGGCTAATTTTTCGCAATTGAATTTCATTGAATGGAATTATTTATTTGATTTTGTGGGGGAAAAGTTAGTAGCTCAATTAAAATATTTAAGTCACTTGATTAAAGGTCATATGTAGAAAATTGAGTTCTTTTCATTCACTAATTTTTAAAAAAAAGAATTTGGGTTTTCCTACACACACACACACACACACACACACACACAAATACATACATACATATATATATATATATATACACACACATATGTGTGTGTTATACAAATATAATATACATAAACATATATATACATACATCTGTGTGTGTGTGTGTGTGTGTGTGTGTGTGTGTGTGTGTGTGTGTGTGTGTGTGTGTGTGTGTGTGTGTGTGTGTACATGTGTGTATGTATATATATGTATGTACATATATATGTATATATGCATGTGTGTGTATATGTAAGTATATATGTAAGTATATATATATATATATAGATCACTTATTTAATTATATTTTTAGTTTTCAATATTTACTTGATACAATATTATATGAATACTATAGTTTGATCTTATTACTGCCAACACTATTGATTGTACTCAATCTATATCCTATTTATGAATATCATCATTGATACATGAATTGCATTGATTCTTCAGGTTGAGTATTCGTCTGATAATATTCTTTTGTTGTTAAAACAAATTCTTTTTATACTTCTTTTCTCCTATTTTCTCCTTAATTTTTATTCCTTTCTTATGAGACCAGTCTCATATGTATTTCTAATCTACCATTCTCCGCTTTGTGGTAGCTTATATTGCTACTAGTTTCAAACTTACACTCCAAATTGAACTTTATTGTAGATTGTCTTCATCGGTTGTCTATGAGGTATAAGTTATTTTTAAACATTGATTTGTTTTTCTATTTTTTTCTACTCCATCTCCTCTCAAGATGTCTTATGCCTTATATCACTTATACAAAAGAGTTTTTTCCTTTGCTAATAGATTTGAATGCTTCTTCCATTAATTGTTGGCACTTCATTGTAATGGTTTGAAAGTACTTTAATTTATATGAATTCCAATCACTCCAATAGTACTCATAGTTTTGTAACTCTTCGTCCTACGTGGCTCTGTGGACATTGATTCACTAATTTGTACAGGTGTCTTATATCTTTATCTTTAATGGTATTCTCGATGGCAACCAACATTTTTTCCATACATGTATTGATTTAATTAATTAATAATTATTTATTTATTAGTCAATAATTATTATTAACTATATTTAATTAATAATTATCTATTTATATGAGGCAACAACCTACAACGCAGTTATGAGCCTCTCATCTAGAAGGTTTTTAGTTCAAGCCTACTTGAGATTCACGAATAATAATAATTATATTCAAAAAATATAATTAATATCAACAAATAATATTTATTATTTTTAATCTCAACTTCAGTCCTTTACCCATCCAAAAAAAAAATCTATTATTTAATGATCAATTAACTATTCAATTATTTATTTAATAAAAAATTGATGTTTGATCAATATTTTAAATAATATATTCTTTTAATTAATGCATTTACTTATTATAGATAGGGGGTTGTTAGAGTCCATCCCTCCATTTTTTGTTTTTTCTCAAGCAAATTGAGATTTGGGTGCTCAATTTTTTTTAGCTTCTTTCTAGTTCTTTACATTTGATTAGATATTCTAGAATGATCTTATTTCTCATCATAATTATCCTTCTTTGTGGGATTTTCTCGTTTCATTCCTTAGAAGATGCTTCTAATTGGTGGGTTTGGCTTTTATATTGATGGTATGGTTCCTATCTTTTTTTGCATCTATAACATAATTTTTCTTAAGGCATCAATGGCCTTTTTCCAATGGATCTTGACATGTGAAATATAAATTGTTTCTCCTTAGTTTGTCCTTGTGATTTAGGTCATCCTTGCAATGGTTTTCTTTCTCATGGTAAGCTTTTGTATGGTCATTTATGCTTTTGTTAGTAGGGCATGATGTCTCTACATTTAGGATTGTTTCTATTACATCATCTAATGTGGTTGGTTTAAATGGAGCTACCAATCCCTTTATTGATTCTTTTAATCCATTAAAAAATAGATAGGTAGTTTTTCCTCCTCTAACCTTATATGACCCCTGTTGATTTTTTTGGAACCTATGGATGTATTCATCTACTGTCCCTATTTTTTTTTGTTGAGTAAATTCTTTCAATCCTTTTGGGGATGTTTACAGTTGAGTTACTTAATCAATTTATGTAAGAATTATTCATAAGAGTTTATGTTTTCATGTTGTTAGGTGCAGACACCATGTTCTACCAATCATGGGTTGCATATTCCAAGTGTAGCATGGTGAATTGAATTGCATATTCTTCTATCATGGGATTGAGGTTCAACTAACTGTTTAATTTTTGCAACTATTAATGGGTTGTGACTTTTCCAGATTCATCAAATTTAATATGGTGAATTAATTCTTCATGTGTTTCAAGTCCTTGTTAGGCTATTCTCTTTTTCTTCTTTGAGATTTTGGTCTCTTTGTTTCACAATAAACCCTAAAAGATACACTTTTCCTAATTTTGTGATATAAGTTTGAGTATGGATCTATTAATTCTTTTGTGTTTCTAAGGAGGTAATTGTTCCCATCTTCCTCCCTTTGTGTGTACATCCTTGGTAGGAAGGATGAGTTTTAAATTCTTGGTATGGATGTCCTACTATTATTTTCCAAATGATTTGTATTTATGTGTCCTCTTCTAAGATTTGAACTAAGAATGTTGATTAAAGCATTTAAAATTTTCATGGATTCCATGAGTACTTGGGGTGTTTCATTTTTTCTCCATTAATATTTTGGTCGTTGTTTCCATGAACATTCTTTTAATTCATCACTTATTAGCTCACCCATTATGATGTTTGTTACTTGTTTCCTTTTTTCCCTTTCTAAGGTTCTTTGTGCCCTTTGGATTTGTTTCATTTTAGGATCTAGCAGGAAGAAGGCTCTGATATCATTGTAATGTCATATAGTAATTTAAGTTTACTTATTATATAAATTATCCTAAATTGAATGAGAAGAAAATACATTTATTTTCATAAGTGTATGATATAAGTGGAGATGATCATCTATTTGTATTTCATATTAAATAAGTTCATTTTATAGGATATATATATTTCTTATCACTAAGCTTGATCTAATGCTACTTTGTTCAACGAAGAGAGGAGGTCTACGCTGGAACAAGTTTTATGTTTTCATTGATGTCAAACCTTACTAGTAAGATATTTACTAACAATGTAGAGTGTCATATCATTTTATTGATGAAGATGATTTGAAAAGAAGAGATCATGAGATGACCTAGTGAAAGATTAAGTTGAGATGTGATAGTGTGATGAAAGTACAATGGACATTTGATAGGCTAGTACTTGGAAAGATAATGTGTCGTTCATTCATTACAATAAGAAAGGAAGAAATATCAAACTAGAAGCAAAAGAGTTGTGAAGCAATTGAGTATCTAAAGCAAAAGATTAAGAAACTTAAGCATTGTCAAGAAGAACAAAGTTGGCCAAGTGGCAAAGAATGTCGAGTGACAGTAATGATCAAGAACTTGCATAGAAAAACAAGAAAGATAGTTTAGTGATGATCAAGTGATCCAATGACGACCAAGCAACATAATGTAGTTATAATCAAGTGTCAAAAAACTAATAGTCTAGAAAAGAATCAAGATTTTTTGGATGACACAATTGAATTCTCGAAGTAATCAAAATGTTTTGACGATAAGGATTGATGAGATGGATTATTTGATGCATGGAAAATATTATTTGAGTGATCATTGGCTAAGATTTGATGGAATGTTTCTAGAACTTTCAAGAAGAAAGAAGAAGAACAAAAGATGGCTAGATTCATTGAATCTATTGAATATAATCGTAACCCTAAGATCCATGGTTATGTTTAACTGAAAAAGACCTAAGCTACCTAATTGAGGAGGCGTATGAGATGTTTTATGTGGTTTTCAAACTAAAATTTTGATAGGCAAGTGGAGAACAAACTTGCAAAGAAGAAGTGTGAAATTTGTGATGTGGGAGATTGCTTGAAGAGTTGCCAAGCAGATCTGAGTTGTTGAGAGAGATGGAGTCTAGTCAATAAATCAATATTGAGTTGAATGGAGATCTAAATTTACAATGTGAGTTGTATGAACTATTAGATCAAACCTTGATTTTATTTTCTAATAATTGAGGTAGTAATAAAATCCTTTTGATTAAGGGGGCGAACCCACAATAATGGGTTCCACTTTAGTGGGACAAACAAAAAGGGGGAAAATTTGCAAAATGTGAAATCGCATATGTCATTCTTTTGTGCGAACATACATAATATGTTTGCAACGAACATATAAATTACGTATGTTTGTTACAAACATATTTTTAAATAAGTATGGGTATTCATAGCAAACATATGTAATTTATATGTTTGCTGCGAACATATAATACTCAACTTCTGGCACGTTAAAACACCATTTTTTCACCCATTTTGTTCAATTTTACGGCATTTATTGTTGAATCAAGGGTTGGAGCAAATGTCTGCTATCCATCAGCATTGCCTTGTCATTTTCATCGAGATTCTCGTCTTCAGGTATGTCTACATATTATTATTTTAATGTTTTTAAAGCATTTCTTAATGTTTTCAAAGCATATTTTAATGTTGTTTACATTTTTAATATTTTCAAAGCATATTTTAATGTTAATTTAATATTTTTATTGTTTATTTATGTTAAACTTAATTATATTAATTTAGAAAACATTAGAAAAACATTATATCAAAAACATTAGAAAACATTATTTTAAAAATATTAGAAAAATATTAGAAAATTTATAATAATATAAAATTTAGAAAACAAATTTAGAAAAATATTAGAAAAAATATTACATTTAAATATTAGAAAAATATTAGAAAATATATATATTTAAAAATAGTTTAGAATTTAATATTAGAAAACTACGAGAAAATAAATTAGGATTTAAACATTAGAAAATATTAGAAAAAACATTAGAACATATTTTTAAAAACATTAGTCTTGAAAATTACAAAACATAAGAAAAATATTTAAAAATATTAAAAAAACAATAGTGTCGAAAATAAAATTAAAAAAAATATTTTCAATATCTATTTAAATTTATTAATGTTAGTGTACATGTTATTGATTTTTTAATGTACATCTTAATCTTTTATGTTTATGTATATGTTTTATTCATTTTTCTGTATATGTTATTCATCTTAATGCCTTATTCATGTTTTCAATATTCATGTTTATGTATATGTTATTCATCTTTATGCCTTAATCTAAACTATGTAATTAACTATATTTAATGGCATACATCTTAAGGGGAGATCCTAAATTATACATAAGAATGCATATTAAAATATACATATTTTATGTCATAGATATATGTATATATGTTCATGTTAAATGTAAATGTATGTACATGCTTTCAATATTCATGTTTATGTATATGTCAAATTCATCTTAATGTCTTAATCTAAGTGTAATTAAATGACATGTCTTAAGGGTCCAGATCCTAAATTATACATATAAGAATGTAGATTAAAATGTATTTTTTATTTTGAACATAGATGTATACATATTTGTTCATGGAACTAAAAGTAGACATGTACTTATTTTCAATAAATTCACATTTTTATATGTACATATGTTAACTATTGATCTTAATTTGTCTTAATTAACTATATTTAATGACATATCTTAATTAACTATAATTAACTATATATAATCTAAGTATAATTAACTATATTTAATGACATGCCTTAAAATTAATTATAAAATTAACTATATTTAATGTCTTAATTAACTATAATATTTAGTGACATACATCTTAATTAGTTCTATATTTAATCTGACTATAATTAACTATAAAATTAACTATATTTAACCTACTAGATTGAATTAAGCCCTCACATTGAAATTGAAACCTCCTAAGGATACAACGATACAACTTTAGATGACCCTACATCAAAGAGGCCTAAGGATCCAGTATCCTCTTGAATCTCACATGCAAAATGCTTACATAAGCAAGTATGTGGACTAAACCAAATAGAGTAGCTTATCATTGGACTTACTACCCACAAGATTGAATTCCCATGCCCTCCTTTCCCTAAAATCAACCTCCACCCAATCATCTTCCACCACATGTACAACCCTCAGTGTTTATAAATGTAAACCATTCAATTTTAAGTGAGATAGGTACCTATAACATCTCCCTTGTCACTATTCTAAATTGTAAGCAACTATATGTAAGACCCCACTCTTGAATATGTGGTGAGTTGAATCATAAGCAACTAATTGTAATCAACTTTCTTCTCTTTAATATGAATGTTATTATTTTTAAGGCCTTAATATAAGTATATAATTAACTCATCTAAGTATGTATATTATTTTTAATGCCTTAATCTAATATAACATACATACATATGTATAAGAACATATAAAGAATTTATGACCTAAAGTTCATACATGTTACAACATTTAATTACTAAAAGTTAATTATAAGAACATAACTTGATTATATATACAAACATAAAGAATGTATGAGATCATATACTTGAACATGTAAAGATTATATACATATATATACATAACAACATTAACTTGATCATAAGATTTAACATAAACAATGTCTACACATAACCCTAAAACTAACTATAACCAGGCTAAAAGATAACTCTAACCATGTACTTGGTCCTTTAACCCTAACTCAAACTCTAATCCTAATTTCTAACCCTAACTTGAAAACTATAACCCTAATTTCAAACTCCTACATATTTGTACACTTTCTTAAGACCAATTATATATACATGTGTTCACACTAGAACCTAGCTCAAAAACAAAGAGAGGTACCTAGATCTACTTCTATTAAATATGTTAACAACTTAGAGAACCTGAAGATATTATACACTTGAAGTTCATGCAAGGTGAACACAACATTGTCTATCCATTTTAATTATTTTGTAGATCTACCTAGAACTTAGTCATCACCATCATACCCATGGCTCTGAATGATCTAATTGTTTAAAGTTACCCTAACACATTACATGTTGCCCCTAGAAAAATAATAGTCAAAATGGAGTAATATGCACATAAGTTGTATTTGATATGTACCTGATCATTCATGCCAAAGACCATAATTCACAATTCCTTACTGTAAACTTTTCTTGAATCCTCAACTAGATTCAATAAGTGCATGCTTTGATACCTTGAATGAGAGAGTTGATCTCTAGTTGCTTAGATTTGAAGCACAAGAAGCAATCGTGAGGTTAGGTTCTAATCTTGTGGCTTATTATTCAATTTTCTAAGGTTCAACTACATCATCTGAGTTCCCACATAGTTCTAAGTCATAGATATGAACTAGATAACATTGTGTCAACTTGAGTTTTAAATATGCAAGCACATTGAATTTCTTAGGGCATAAGGACCAAAATCATAAAAGCCCAGAGGTTGTTTGAACCATAGTAGTCTAAACATTAATAAAAAATTATTTAGCCATCATATTAGACATTGGACAACATATCTCATGATAAATGATTGAGATTCTTGTAAATGATTTAAAAACTAGTTTGGATAAAAGCTTGAAAATAAGGGATTCAAAAAGGTGTCAAAAGTTGACTTTTTTTTGCCTCAAGATAACCTAAACTTGAACATCTATGAAAATTTGGAGATATGGTTAAAAAATTAGTATGATAAAAAAATGAGTGCACATGCATTTTTTATTTCATAAATCTAAATTATAATACAACATCTTTAATCAAATGATACTATTTTCACTTATTTGAAAACAACACACATTAAAACACATTATTATATATTATGACATCGTGTTATTTCTATTTAAGGAAAATATAGAAAATCTAGCTAATTTAACACATTTTAAATTAATAATAAGTAAATATATTATCACTTTCTTATTATATGTTTGAAAGTTTATTTTGAATATAAATTATTGTTAAATGAAATATAGAAAATCTAAGTTTACTTATTATTTAAGTTTATTATTAATTAAAAATGTCTTAAATTAGCTAGATTTTCTATATTTTTCTTAGAGAAATAACACAATGTCATAATATATAATAATGTATTTTAAGTGTACCTAGTAGACTTAGCTAATTTTTAATTAATAATAAGTAACTATATATAGCTAATTTAACAAATTTTCATGTTTGAAATTTTATTTTGAATAAATTAAATTGTTAAATGAAATATAGAAAATCTTTTCAAAACATGTCATAATATTGATAAACTTAGAAGACATTCTCATGAGAAATGGATTCATGTGAATCACTACTCTTGAAACATGAGTCAATGAGATTGACCCATAAATTATATGATTAATTCCTTAGAGAAATAACACAATGTCATAATATATAATTTAATGTATTTTAATATAAAACTTGAATTGGTCTCATATGTATAGAACTCAATGTTTTGAATTGCACTTCTTAGAAAATTATAAAAACATATTTACTTAAATATCTAATAAGATGAACCCTTTATATTTCTTATATAATTTTAGTAATCAAATTACAAAATAGGAAAACTATATATATATATATATATATATATATATATATATATATTAGAATTTAACTGTACTCCAAATATTTGATGTAGGGGATAAAATACGATTTAATATCCTTAGATCATGTTCTTATTTTATATATATTTTAATTGAAGGTTTATGGACCAATGTGTTCAAATTTATAATTAATTACACATGTTTAGACTAAATTTAGAAGGATTCATGACCAACCTTTGTGACAACACATGTGATCTGTCTCAACAAAATGAATTTACTTAGATTATCACATGAAATCGAGCAATATTTTGAATTGTTTAAACTTTTAAATTTTGCATCTTAGCAAGTTTTGATTATAATCCCTAAATAACTCTAACTCTCATGTACGTGTATATGCATTCAATCATATATTTAAATTTTATCAGATCATATGTACACATGTTACAGATTATCTAGACATGTTTAATGTATGTTCAATTACATGTATAATTTTTAATAAAAAATAAAAAATTGTGTGTATAGTAGAATTAGATCTTGATACATTTAGATAAAAATATGGCTTCATATGATTAGCTTGTTGCGGCTCCTAGTGCAGGACCTGATGCAATTCCTACTGCAGCTCCTAATGCAGCACCTGTTACGACACCTGATGTGGTTCCTGTTGTAGCTCCTAATGCAGTTCCTATTTTGGCTCCTTGTGTTGCTCATGGTGGGGCTTGTGGTGTACCTCAAGGTAGGACTCATCGTGCAGCTCATGTTCTGGCTCTTGATGCGGCTCTAGGTGGTGTAGGTCCTAGCATGGCTCCTAGTGTGGCTCCTATTCTAGGTCAGTCTGCACCTGCAGCTCTTGCTGGAGGTCCTACTACAC